>JAJTWR010000299.1:57500-215000 GCA_021613335.1 Whitmania pigra
TATGAAGAAGGAAGGAAATAGTTAAAATTATTATAGAAAGCTTCGATCACCATTGTTGAGGACCCACCTAGCAGCACCTTTCAAAGTCAAAAATCATTAGCCGATCGGCATGCACTCGGAAAATACAATAGCCGAAATCCTTCGTGTTTTTTCTTGAATAAGAAGGAAATACTTGCAATTTTCATTCATTCATTCATTCATTCATTCATTCATTCATTCATTCATTCATTCATTCATTCATTCATTCATTCATTCATTCATTCATTCATTCATTCATTCATTCATTCATTCATTCATTCATTCATTCATTCATTCATTCATTCATTCATTCATTCATTCATTCATTCATTCATTCATTCATTCATTCATTCATTCATTCATTCATTCATTCATTCTGAAATTTCCTGCAATCATTGCGGTCAATTAAATAAAATATTTTAATTCCAAATAACTGAATACTTAAATGAAGCGGAAATAAGTTGATTTTTGTGATGTCACGTAAGCCTTTCAACATCACAACATCACACATGGTGACAACGCCTTCAAAATGTCCCTGCTGACAGAGCAACTCGAACAACTTATCACATTTGCGGAGAATGAGTTTCAACATCTCAATAGCTTTTTTAATGACGTCATCATCATCATCATCATCCACGACCTCATTAAGATGGAGATTACCACGTGACCTTCATCGTCATCAGCCTTTAAAGTGACGAACAGAATGTTTGAACTTTTTAAAAGCAATAAAATTTTCAAGAATTGCTGAAATTTTCGATTTTTGTTTGCTTTGTGTCGCGGGAAGATTTTGAAATTAAAAGTGAAGTTGTTACATTTTGAAATCATTGATATTTTTATGAATTAGTGCCTAGGTGGATGGATGGATGGATGAAAATGTTTGAAGAGAGGCAGAAAAGGATGAAGAAGGGAGTAGCGGAAGTAGGGAAGCTTGTAGATTGAAGCCTCGCACAGTAATTTGCTGCTTGAACGCCTCGGAGGAGTGTTGAGGTAAATTATTCACAATCCTAAATTTTTCTAGCGCCTCCTTCAAGCGACGAACTTTTCCGGATTTCCACGGAAGAATAAAAATTGGAAGCGTGCGAACATTTTCGCAAGTGGACTGACTGGCAAGGGAAGTGCATTCCAATATTGCATCATCACTTGTGGTTGAAGCAGTCAATGGAACGTCTTAATTGCATTACTTGAGCTCTCCGTCACCATTATCAGCATCTCCATCATCATTACCATTCTTTCCAAAAGAAGCTGGATTAAGATGATGAATGGATTTCGTGATGGATTCGGATGGGATGGTTTCACTTGCTTGATTGATTGACTAGTTGGTTCTTTAGCTGGTTGACTGATTGATATATTGATTGGTAGACGGGTTATTATTATTATTATTATTATTATTATTATTATTATTATTATTATTATATTATTATTATTATTATTATTATTATTATTATTATTATTATTATTATTATTATTATTATTATTATTATTATTATTATTATTATTATTATTATTATTATTATTATTATTATTATTATTATTATTATTATTATTATTATTATTATTATTATTATTATTATTATTATATTATTATTATTATTATTATTATTATTATATTATTATTATTATTATTATTATTATTATTATTATATTATTATTATTATTATTATTATTACTATTGATTCAATTAATGTCATAAATATTAATCAGAATTAGTAATTATTTCATTGCATTTTCTTTAGTTTCGTATGTTTTGGCACGTGCGTGATCATATTGGCGTGCAAGTTGGCTCAGAGGGTAGCGTTCCTGCGAACGGCGGTAAACGCAACAGTCGTTACGTGTCGTGTTCGCGACCCAACTTGCACCGCCACAAAGCGCCCCTTAGACGCAGCGCTACATAAATGGTCGAGTGCCCCTGACAAGTAAACATATCTTATCGGATATAGATATATATTTGAGAAAAATTTTATTTCCGCTTATTAGTTTTCCCTTCATCTTCGAGATGTCTCCAAATCTGTTATCCATCATAACGGCGTTGATGATGATGACGACGACGACTAATGTAAACGTGATGATGAAAAGAGTTCAAAGGTAATTGATATAAATGGACATAATAGATGTTTGCTCGTTGATGGGTTAGTTTTGGTTGTTGCATCTATTTATCTTAAATTATTACCATTTTAAATCCATTAATTCAGCTATTAATTCAGACTCGAAGAACTTTTTTAAACCTTTAAAACTTTTAATTCTTGAACTCTTCTGAAGCGATTTTTACTCTCTTTTCAATTTTCAACTTTTTTTTTTTGACGTTTACGTTTTCTATCTCGAAATATCAGCTTCTCTCGTGACATAGGTGGGGGTAGGCAGGTCATAAATCCGTCCGTGGAAGCCACTAAACCATTGCCCGCGGATGGGATGCTATCCCAGGAGAGTAGGCGAAAGAGAGGACTTGCAAGTTAAACCTAGATTGCTTCTGATCGTCGTAAATTGACCATCCAAACGCGACAGGACCAAGTTCGCTCGGGAGGCCTCGGTCCCCCAGTAAATTTGTCCGATGAGATAGGGTTGCTGAGAGGGGTGGAGATGTACGCAGATGCAAACTGATTCACGTGTACACACACACACACACTAGAAGACGATATGTGCATGGATGATACAAACAGATACAACAGCTCACAAGCGGTAAACAGCACAATCCAGATGACGCATTTTTGGATAGTAGAGATCATCAACGTGATCATTATCACCACCACCATCATCCCCACTACAATCACCATCACCACCACCACAATGGTCATTAGCATCACCATCATCACCATCACTATCGTCGTTGTCGTCCTCGACACATTGCCAGAAATCATAATGATGAACGGCTAAAGCTAAAGCATCCAAGGAAATTAGGAGAGATAGTTGTACTGCTAAGAGAGAGGAATTGGTTAAAAAGAGAAGTTAATTCCAGTAATGGAGCTCCAAGAGTTTTACTGTCTCCTCCGAAACATTCATTGGTCCTTGCACGTGAAATTGTTTCGAAAACAAAACATTTAATGAAATTAAATTATTAAATCCTTTTGTTATGTCAGCAGATTTTTTCTACAAAAAAATCAATACAATGATATCATTATTATTGTTATTATTATTATTATTATTGTTATTATTGTTATTATTATTATTAATATTATTATTATTATTATTATTATTATTATTATTATTATTATTATTATATTATTAGTATTATTATTATTATTATTATTATTATTATTATTATTATTATTATTATTAATATTATTATTATTATTATTAATATTATTATTATTATTATTATTATTATTATTATTATTGTTATTATTATTATTATTAATTATTATTATTATTATTATTATTATTATATTCATTTGCCCGTAAAAATTTATTTATTACAGTATGATAATAACAAACTTTTCAATTTACAAATTGCCAAAGTTTCAAAAAAAATTCTTAAAATTAATGTGAATTAATTAAAAATATATTTGCAGTGGAAATAATGAAAAGGAAAATAAAATAAAAAGAGGAAATGAAAAGTTTTTGAGTGTGATTTGAGTCTGGGTGTCGTAAAATATTGAACTTGAGTGTCATAAAATATTGAACTTGGGTGTCATAAAATATCGAACATGGGTATCATAAAACAACGACTTCCTCAGCACGAAATTAAATTTTGTCCTCATCATTTTGTCAACTCACAACATTTTCCAAGGCTTGAAATTGTAAAACAATTTGAATATATTTATTTGTTCTTTAATTTTTTTAAAACTATTTTTAAGATTCTATAACATGTTTTTTTTGTTTCGATATTATGAATAAATTATAGATGATCGAAAAATGAAGACTTAAATTTAATTTTTGCTCAGTGGAGAAAATGTTCAAAGTTTAGTTTCTTATTTTAAAATTTTACAAAGACATTTCATGGAACGGATAAAAGTGAATATGTTGTAATAATATGAATAATTATTTTTTTGCTAAAAAAATTTAATTATATTAATAAATATATTTTTACAGTTGCATTTTTGTTTCAAGATGTAAATGTAAGTTTAAGCATGCAATTGTAAGTATAAAAGTGTAGTTGTAAGTATAAAAAACAGTAAGTTTTCCATGAATAGAATTGTCTTAGGAAATTGGTGAAACACCAATTTATAGTTTAGAAATAAAGATACATTGTCAAAATTGAAAAAAAGAAAATTGTCATTAATTGTTTAAAAATAAAAAGAAATTTAAAAGTTGTTTAAAATATAATAAAAAGCAATGAACATTGATTGTTTGATCGAAGTAAGATTTTCCTTTGATTTTCAAGCTGAAATTCTTGTTCGGAAATGCTTGCGAGTCTCTTCCATTTATTCTGAACACGTGACTTGATTTTATCCTGAAATCTCAAGGAACCATCCTTCCAAATCCTTTCTTCTTCTACTTTTTTCGTACCATTTTTTAAGTTCTTAAGCTGAATTCGTCTGTCGGAACTTGAATATTGAATTAGAACTTGAATGATGTCAATATTTTCTTGTTAACAGAAAAAGGCCTTGCAACATCAGTTGCTATTCGATGCCCTTGTCAGCTTGGATTTCAAAGATGAGTTCAAAAAGGATGAATGTATTCTGTTCTTTTGTAAAAATAGATATTAATAATCCCTAAATACCCACACGATACGTTTTATTGATCATTATCGTAATCATTAATATCATTATCATAATCCCTTTCACGTCGTCCAGTCGTAAAGACGGAGAAGATCCGATGAATGGAATAGGCCAATCCTTTGCCGCCAATAACTCGTGGCGCAACCTGCTGATGATACTTGCACATACATTTGTCCACATCCCCTTAAGATCTCCACCATAGCCACGATATTGCCACTCCTGCTGATTTACTCCTTCACATCTCCTCCCTCCCTCCATCTCTCCATTCATCCATCCGTCCGTCCGTCCATTCATCCATTTACACATCTGTAGTGGTGGAACATCCCTCACCTCACAACTTCTCCCCACGCATTTGAAGTCCTCTCATAAGTTTTCAGCGCTGGTAGCTGGAATCGCCTCAGAATGGATGCTTGGATGTGACGGTATGCGTGGAAAGTCGTTGCGAATCATTTTATTGATGATGATTGTGGTGATGTTGATGACGATGATGAAGATTTACATCAAATAGCTTGTGGCGTTCTACATTTATTATTATTATTATATTATTATTATTATTATTATTATTATTATTATTATTATTATTATTATTATTATTATTATTATTATTATTATTATTATTATTATTATTATTACTGTTATTATCGTTATTATTATTAAATTAGTCGGTTTATTATTTGAAAAAAAGATTAATGATTGAAAATAAATATTTATTTTGAATAAAATTGTTTGCAAAAATGTTGGGAAACAATCCACCAGCTGATGGGATTTGGCAGCACAGCGTACGCGGAGATGGAAATTTGAGCTCCAAATAAAACTGAAAGGTAACGTCGTTAAAAAGCCCATAAATTCTTAAAATTCTTAAATTCGTTTTTTTCTTTCGGTTGAGAAAACCAATTTTTTATTGCAATTCGAAAAAAGTTTGTTTTTATTTTTGTTTTTATAAAAAATTAAAAATTAAATCTATTTTTGCTTCCTGTTGGATGTTCTGGAAAAAATTCAAAGCCTAGAATTGGGTGATTCTTCAAAATTTTGAGACAGCATTGGTAAGGTTTAAGACACGACCAAGGATGGATGAGGTAATCATTTGCAGATTTTGAATGCTGTGTCCACGTGTTGCATAATTATTTTATTTATTAATTTATTTATTTACTCGACACTTAATCGATATTTTCATAATTAATTATAAAAAAAACATATTAGATTAAAGTCATTCTTGTTAGTCCTAAGCACGTCGATGAATATTGTTTTTATAACTTTTTTTTTAATTTTGCCTATATCATTTTATATATTAGATAAATATTTGCTAATTCTAATTTTATAAGTACGATATTACATATCGCTTTAAAATAAAATATGCTGTATCTCTCTTTTACGAATATCTTGTCTTCCAAGTTGTCAGTGGGTGAAATTGAGGTAAACATTGGAAAGCAATAAATTCTTTCTACAAACTTAAAGGATTTCTTCTTTGAAAAAGTTGAAATCAAAAATTTTTGACTCAAAAACGGTAAAAATGACTGTTTAGAAAGGCCACTTGAATAACTTAAGATTTTAAATTAAATTTTTTTAAATGTCTCAAACGCATTAACCTAAAAAGTGTTTATTTAATTGGATAAAATAGTTTAATTGAAAAATACTGAGGTGTTTATACTAAGGTATTTATACCGAGGTCACATGTGAAATGAAGTCATAAATGCCGGCAGAAGGAAGATGTCAAATTTAAGCAAAAATATCAGAAAAAGCCCTGAAAAATCAAATGTGGCAGGTTTTTATCAACTTGCAAAGCCTCGCCGTTAAAGAAGAAATATTTATTACTATTTTTAGGTGCCTCTTCACGAAAATGATCAAATAAAATCGCAGTTTTTTTTTTATAATAAAACTTGAAATGCACAAATATATTTATCAGAGTGCTTATCGTTTTAAAAATACTAAAATATTTACAGTCATTAAAAAGAGACAAATAAAAAGCTTGATAATGAAAACATTTTTAAACAGCAAATCTTAAATATTACCCGAAATCAAAGATTGCTAACTTTGCATTATGTATTTATTGCCTGAACATGCGTATCCTTGAGTCTGAAGCTGAATACAAAATGGATATCGCGAGGGTAGATGACGCATTTTAGCAACTAAAAGTAGATGAGTTGTTAGTTGGGGATGTCACCCCAAATGAATAACGAAAGAATCAACCTAACGATGGCTCTTCAACCCAAAAATGATACTTAAATGTTTACTTACAAAGTTTGCTCGCGCACTACGAATCCATTTTGACCGACTTGGAAAAGAGGAAAAAACCCGGAAACGGACGTCAGAAAAGAGACAAGTTTATGACTTCATGTTTTCATCGCAACTGAAGTTTTGAAATAATTTATTTTAATTTAATTGTAATTTTAAAATGAAGGAATAATTATTATTATAAAATAATACGATTTAATTTGTTCGTTTTTTAGGCTTTAAATTAAAAAAAATGTTGAATTTCAAAATAACTTATTTTTTTAAATCCTATTATCACCCAAGGATACTTTACCCCAAAAAGAAATTATTCAAAAAGAAAACATTTGTGCTCCAAAATTTTCCAATTTATTACGTGCTATGAATGGACTCTTAAAAACGTTTTATTGTCTCTGTTTTTACAAATATAATATAATATCATATTTTAAACAAGTCCTTATAATAATTTGATGTTATTATAGACTTGTATTTATTTGAAGTTTGCTTAAAGACAATAGAGACATTGTAATTCAAGAATATTACAAATTACCGCAACGACCACTGTACATTTAAAAAAGAATTCTATTAGGAGAATATATTGGTAATATTATTTATCTTACAGTTTCTGCACATATTACATTTATTGGCCAAGTATTTATCATTATTATTCCTAGATAACATCTCCCCAAAAATCCAAATCAATGAATAGCATCTCAGGAGAACTGTTGCTGAGCAAGAGAGAAGAAACGAGACACATCCCCGGAGTGAGTTGAACGGGAGATATCGTCAGCATTGCATTGGTTTGTAAATTGAACTGGGAAAATCCTGAACTGGCTATTAATAGAGTCTTTATGTCTTTTTAAGTGCCTAATAGATGGAATTGATGATGGAATGTGCCAGTGCGTGCCATGTAATCCCTGTAACTCGCATCATTTGCTTCACGTTGTTGCCAATAAAACCCCATTAAGTGTGACACCATTAAAGTTGTTACTAGGGCCATCTTGTGCCGGCAATTTTAGGGCCATTACATTTAAAAATAACTGCTTGAATATGGATGGATAGCATTTTAACTACTTATAGGGGTCCAAAATATCTTCGATGTAGAAATTAAAAAAAAAAGTATTAAAAATTAAAAACGATTTATAAAAATTTAAAATGTTGAAAAAATACTCATCCGAAAATTGCGAGCTAATGTTTAGAAAAATGTTTTTGAGAATCGAAAGTGCGAAATCATCGGACTGGGAAGAAACATGACAAAAAGCAATCATCATCAATTGTGGATTTTCCACTGAGGCAGTACAAATGCAATCAAACATTCTGAAAGCCTCACGTTGACAAGTGTTCCTTCCAATGGAATTATTTTTCATAAGCCCCAGCCAATGGAGTTCAAGAAATTCGTTCTATTAAAGGGCAAAGGTCATGACTTGAATGACGTCCTAAATCTTGTTAACATAATCCAGATTGCTGACTTTGAGATTAATTTTTTTTTAATTAAATGTCTAAAAATTTAACTATTTTATCTCGCATAAATTATTGTAAAATATATAAAATAAAATGTATTGAATTATTACTAATTTTAGCCCATATTGATAAGTTAATTTAATTATTGGTTAAGTCAGTTAGCAGAACAGTTATTTTTGCATCAAAACATATTTCGTTGGATAAAATTAATTTAAAGAATAAACGATTAATTTGGTCACCAATAGACAGAATTACCTCAATAATAAGGAACCTCGTTTGGCAGGCGTAGCTCAGCATTAGGAGGAGTAACCAAAATTTATGTCTGCAATCAAATTACAATGCACGGAAATATATATAAATGCAAAAGTATAATAACAATATTTGGGTGTTAATTCTTTTAGAATTATTTCTTGAATCGTTCCATTATTGGTTGAAAATATGTTACTTAGATCTATTTTAATGCATATTTTAGAATTTTAGAGTAATATTTATTAGTTTAACTAAATTGTGAAAAATACATTTTAAAATAATAAATATACTTGCTTAAAAATTATGGAAATTTCAATTTAATTATCCTTAAGTCGACAAAACTATTCAGATGCACGATTAAATCAGATATCATATAAGACATTTCCTTACATCGATAGATCAGGCAGCCAAATTGTTTTATCTTGATTCTTGGTTGAATAAATGAAATTAAGTTAGTAAATTAACTTCTTCGTAATTAAATCATTTATTACCTTCCCTCCAATTAAATAATAAATTAAATTTTCTCTAATCCAATTTCTCTACCAAACTCAACCAAAATTCCGTCTTTAAACTTTAAATTCGATTTCCTGTGAAATTAATCCTGGATTCCAAGGACATAATTGGCTGCGGATTCATGCATGGATGGGTGCGATTGAAGAGTGAATTGATGGGTGAATGAATGATTGAGTGAACGAATGGCTGAGTGAAGGGACAGATTTAAAGAATGTTTCGTTCGAAAAACAAACAAAAAATGAAATAAAATTCATTATCTAAAGTTTTGCAGTTTTGTAAATATAGTTCTACTTGGAAACGTTCCAAGCTGATTTTCCAGCTAATCCACCACTATCTTGAATCTCTTAATCTCTGAAAAGTAATAAATATTTTGTGAAAAACATTTTTATATAAGTTTATAAAATTAATTCAGCATTTATTTTTTACATAGATTTATCAGATGCATTCAGCAAGTCTGCATTGGCTCCAGTTATGATATTAATAAAGAATTAACAATTTAATGATAAAACGTGACAATAAAATATATTGCCAATTTGAGATATTAAAAGATTCATCATGACAAATTAAGATGAAATCGAATAATTTAACAAATAATCAACATATCAATAATTAAATCAATTAATTTGTTATATTTTAAAGAATAAAGCGTGAAAATGTTTAAGAAATTGTCAGCAAAAAACCAAGTTTTCCTCTTTTACTTTAAATTACCACAAATTTATCTGTGCCGAGAATGCAGGAAAATTTTGAAAATTTGAAGATTCATTTTTAGGATTCCAAGGTCCTCGCCTCGTCAGTTTTGAAGGCTGCGGTTTTTCTTATTTTTTAGTTTTTTTTTTATTTTTTTTTTATTTAAGTTATTTGTGTTTTATCTTATTTATTCAAAAGTAAAAATTTATGTTACGTCTGATATGTTTCCTCAACAAAACGTTAGTAATAAACTGGAAATTATAAATAAACTTTATTGCTGTTATCTCTATTTTGTAATTGTTAATACTGTTTAATTTATAATTACATTCTACAATTAATAAAATTATTTTTCATTCTGAAAAGTGAACCACTGAATTTTTAATTCATGCTTTAATTGTCAATATTTTGCAATACAACAAACAACAAATATTACAGTGTAAGAAATTGTTTACAACCGAAATTGATGAACATTACTAGTTAAATTTCTTCAACAATTTCAACTTGCGACGCGCCAAATTCGAACTTAATCACGAACTTTTAATAAGCAATTTCTTGGCGTATCTGATGTTGGGGCTGGTTTATCAGAAGTGCTTAAGTCTCCCATGACGGATGCACTCAACTGCCTGGATTTGAGGGCGTGCACCACAATATGGAGTGGTAAATTTATTTTTTCCGTTAATGCTGACCAGCCCTGTTTTGTCATTCTTTTCTGAATTAAGAACTGCATTACTGTTAATTTGGTTAATTGTATTTTATGCGTTTGCAAGCTTTGTTTTCTGCTCGATTTTGCTTGATTTTCGAATTGTTTGCTTGTCAGTTGTGGCGAGGTGCTCACATGTTCTGTTAAGTAATAAGTACAAAAAATAGTTGAAACAACAACAAAAATAATAATAATAATAATAATAATAATAATAATAATAACAATATCACATTACATTATTTAAAACATTTATATTTTTCGTAATTTTTATTAATTCAAAATATAATAATCGTTGTTGGTTTTTATCAATACCTAAAAAAAAATTCCTCTTAACTTTTTATTTCTCCAAATCACTTTTAATCACTGAGAATGGCATGGATTTGAGAGGAGCAATAGATATTTTCTCCATCCTCCTCCATTTGTCCTCTTATCTCCTGACGATAAGAAAGAAGGGGACCTGCTCTTGAGAAACTGCAAGGTCGAGGAAATCAGTGGCGCATTAAGCGCAGATTAAGAGGCATTTAAGTGGTCACATAAATTCTCTCTTGTCCTGAGCAGTTGTACTTCTTTCTTCAGCTGTTCATGCAACGACGTCGGAAACAACTAAAAGCAGGTATAACAGGTATAAACAGTTGTAACAGGTGTAAAAGGCGTATAAAGAGGTATAATAGGTGTAAACAGGTAAACATTCCAATGATTTCATTAGCCTCAGAACAGAGCCAAACTCAAAAGTTAGTTTGAAGTCTCAGATTTTTCGTTCTCTTCCAAACGTCGATCAAAACATCAGTTAAAAAACAGTACTTTTTTCTATTCTTGTGTGCCTCAATAGTCGAATACGTACTATGATAGTGATAATAATTATAATAATAAGGACGATAGTAATAATAATAATAATAACGATAATAATAATAATAATAATAATAACGATAATAATAATAACGATAATAATAATAATAATAATAATAATAATAATAATAATAATAATAATAATAATATAATAATAATAATAATAATAGTAGTAGTAATAATAAAAATAACAATAATAATAGTGGAAGTAATATGTTTAAATGTTGAAATGCCGTATTTAAATTAATTTCATTCACGGCTGAAAAGCTAAGTTGACTTTTCAGTTGCCAAATATTGAACAAAGTTGATGAAACTAAATTGAGAATAATGCATTTCATAAGAGGAGATTATTTTTCATAAAAGTCATTTTCCTGCCACACTTATCTCCAGATTTATGGTTGGTCTTAAACGTCCAATTTAAATGCAACGCTTAAATTTTCAAGGATCCCGAATGAAACCCCAACTGGAAAAGTAAGAAACGTTCCAAGTACTTCCGGTGAAAATGGGTGGAAACATTCGACACCCGACCTCTCTGCCGAGTCCCCCAGACTCGAGCCACCACGGTGATTCCGTTCAGTATTCTTCATTCGTCTGCCCCAACTGCAAGGAGAAGAAATGGAGGCAGAAGATGGTTTCTAAGGACTGCAGTCGAAGATTTCTGAGCACGTTTTTTGTGGTTGTCATACCAACCTCGTTCTGGATCATGTTGACTGTCAACTGGTTTGTCATCTGCAAACAGGTGAAGAACGTTTGTGAATATTTTATTATTTCTATTTATTTAATGTTTTTTTAATAAGTGGTGAATAACATTTCCAATTGCTTTATTTCTTATTTATTTAATATTTGTATCAAAGCGAAAAATATTTCCAAGTAATTTATTTCTGTAACATGTTTTTGTACAATAGTGGAGCTTCAATTAGTTTGATATACTACAAAATTATATGCTTTATGTTGAGAAGCATAATAATAGTAATAATAAATAATAAATAATCACAGCAACAAATAAGCGTAACAATAAATAGGCATAAGTTAATTTGACTTCAAAGCTCAAAAGAGAAATTTGTTGTTGAAATTCATTGTTGAAATTTAATCAACCCCTTCAAAGATTGCTTTCATTAAATATTTCAAAAGAATAGTAATGCATTTTAAATAATTTAAAATTCAATTTGTTTGTATCAAATTTATTATTTACTAAGTAAATTCGATTAATAATTGATGTTACGGATTAATAACAATTGAAAATCTAAATATGATGAGTAACTTCACATTCAGATGTTGTTTTGAAAGACATTTTGTTTTCCTACATTATCCTCTGCATACGTCGTTTCATAGAAACAGAAAATGTGCAGTACATTTCAAATTATAAAATACATATAAAGTTAGCCAGCATATTTCAAATTATACAATACCTTTAAAGTTATCCATCAAATTTTATTGCAAGTTAAATTTTCTGGATATTCTGCTCAATTGAACTTTAGGAATGCATCTTGGAGCAGTTGCTTGAGTTGCACATACGTATTACATACATACATATTCAACAATTCCATACATATGCATTCAACAATTTAAACTTTCGACGCAATCGCATGGAATTCTATGTTGTTGTTGAATGGAGGTTGTTTGAATTTTTTGTCAATTACGGATGAAGTCATCAAAATGCAAATTCAAACAAAACCTACTTTTCTGACTTTTGTTCTAAAATTGAAATAATTTTCAAAATGATAATAATAATAGTAATAATAATAATAATATAATTTAATACTGAACAAATAATCACATTAAAAATGCACTAAAACATGTCTAAAAAATTATGTTAAGTAATAAATTAACTACCAAAATCGACAGACGTGGAATTAACCAAGACTTCATTGAGCATCCTCAATAAATAATTTTCCACTTCAAATATATTTAGTTATATGACAAATATATTTAAAGATACAAATATATTTTGCCCATCCTGCAAAATTTATTAAAATGTAACAGACTAACAAACATGGTTCTTAAGCGAATCATTTTTTACGAATTCTGGGTGAATCGTTGTTGGCGCACTATGACTGGTGAATTATTGTCGGTGAATCCCTGTTTGTGAATTGTTGTCAGCGAATTACTGTCGGTGAATTACTGTTGGTGAATCATCGACGGTTCCAGATTTACGCGACCTCCTGGAAGCTCCGATTGCTGAGGCAGCCGTAAATACGGGGATTTCCTTTGTAATCCGTTCGTGTGGAAAGATCATTCCTAAATGGGTCGTGAATTTTAACCTCGCATTTTTACTTTTTCGTTCTATTTTTAAACATTTTTTCTGTCCATTTTTTGGCCATTTTGTTATCCTTTTTTATCCACCCTTCCATTGTTTACCAGCGGAATTCATTTCCAACTTGATTACCGCTGACACTGGCGTCTGCTGGATTTCTGTCTGCTTTCAGTTTTGATTTTTTTTTGTGTCTGTTTCTGTTTTAAAATGTTTCTTCTTTATGTTTCATAATTTTTATATTAGATTTTTTTTTATTCTGATTTTTCTTAACAATTGTTAAGTGGACATAGTAAAACATTCATTTAAAGACGACTGTTACCTGCAGTTAAACAATGGTAATGTTATTACCATTATTTATAATAGTAACAACAATCAACAGTCGAAACATTTTTTCAAGGTGACTTTTGCAATAATTTCCATTGCATTCGCAGTAATGTGTTATGAAAAGATTTAAAAATCGACTAATTAAGTAATTAACTAATATTTTATTTTTATTTTATTTAAAATATTTTAACTAAAATAATTTTTTTTTTCAATTTCAATGTTAAATAAGTTAAATCAAATGAATTCATTCGAAAATATCACCGGAACATCGGACGACAAGTGGAAATTGAAAAAAAATACTTAAAAGCTCATTTCGCTGACATGCGAAGTAATCATTTTAATCAGCAAATTGAGGCTTCTATTGGTAAACATGCCATTTGCTACTCCATCCATTCATTCATCCATCCAATTATCAACCCATCCATTTATCCATTCATCCATGCATCCAATCATCTATCAATCCATCCATTCATTCATCCATCCAATTATCAACCCATCCATTTATCCATTCATCCATGCATCCATTCATCTATCAATCCATTACATCCGAGAACCATCTTCAGCATTTTCCCTGCAGCCGTGCCCTCCCGGGCAGATTGTAAATGAACCCGGAGTCATCCATCTGGTGTACGGTGCTGGTGGTGTCACGGTCGACTGATTCCAAAGAATGATTAGTTGGAAACTCGCTTGAATCGCCGGACTGAAATTAATGGCTGCCGTGGATCTATCGGGCATGTATGGTTTTAGATAAGTGATGATAACAATGACGATGAAATTAGTGGTTCTGATAACAATGACGATGATGGCAGCGATAGTGATGACGAAGGCGATAGCGGTAATGGAAATAGCAATTTGAAAATGTAATAGGAATGGTGAAGCAGACTGTGGTTAATTTCATGGCCATCCATTCATTTGCGTCTCGTTTATTCGAGCTTCGAATTTAATTCGCATGACAGACGTTTCTGTTTTAGAAAAAGTGTTTAAAAAACAATTTCAAAAAACAATCTTTGCCCGAAAATTTTTAAATTTGTTAACAAAACAACGACACTTTCAAATTTGTTAAAATCAACAAATAGTTTTATAATTTATAATAGCTATCAGTCAAATTGTTAATGGATATTTATTTGTTGAAATTTTATTTAATTATAAACTGAAATAAACGTTTTACATTTATTTACAATAAATTGAAGTTTTGCATAATTATTATTATTATTATTATTATTATTAGATTATTATTATTATTATTATTATTATTATTATTATTTGTTAAAATCAACAAATAGTTTTATAATTTATAATAGCTATCAGTCAAATTGTTAATGGATATTTATTTGTTGAAATTTTATTTAATTATAAACTGAAATAAACGTTTTACATTTATTTACAATAAATTGAAGTTTTGCATAATTATTATTATTATATTATTATTATTATTTATTATTATTATTATTATTAGTATTATTATTATTATTAGTATTATTATTATTAATTATTATTATTATTATTATTATTATTAGTATTATTTATTATTATTATTATTATTATTTATTATTATTATTATTAGTATTATTTATTATTATTATTATTATTATTATTATTAGTATTATTATATTATTATTAGTATTATTATTATTATTATTATTATATTATTATTATTATTATTATTATTATTATTATTATTAATTATTATTATTATTATTATTATATTATTATTATTATTATTATTATTAGTATTATTATTATGATTATTATTATTATTATTATTATTATTATTATTATTATTATTATTATTAATATTATTATTATTATTATTATTATTATTATTATTATTATTATTATTATTATTATTATTATTATTATTATTATTATTATTATTATTATTATTATTATTATTATATTATTATTATTATTATTATTATTATTATTATTATTATTATTATTATTATTATTATTATTATATTATTATTATTATTATTATTATTATTATTATTATTATTATTATTATTATTATTATTATTATTATTATTATTATTAGTATTATTATATTATTATTATTATTATTATGTGGAATTTCACCGGAGTTCTGTAAATTCCGAGTGAAATTTGATACTACGAGATCAAAAAGGGAAAATGTTTCCAAAGTTAATTCAATTCTCGAGAAAAACACCTGAGTGGGTGACAATCATGCACACCTGGAGAAATGAATGAATGACATTCATGCACACCGGGAGAATGGAAAAATGAATGAATGATATTCGCGCACATCGGATGGCAAAGCTGATTCCGCGGGAAGCAAATTTCATCGGTTTTCACGCTTTTCCAAGATTGGGGTGGAGGTTAGGGATAGGGGATTGAAAAATGGTTTGGGTTACGGATTGGATATATGCATATGGGTAAGGATAGGGTGTATGTTTGGGTTACGGATAGGGTATATGCATATGGGTAAGGATAGGGTGTATGTTTGGGTTACGGATAGGGTACATGCATAAGGGTAAGGATTAGTAGTAATGGTGGCAAAGTTTGGCACATGCCCCTGTTTACTTTGCACCTCGCTTGCTCACCACAATGTTGATCTAATCGAATCTTCAAAAGCTGAAAATTTAAGAAAAAAGAAAAATCGATTTTCTGTGTGTTAGGTGTCTTGTTATTAACCTTAAATCATTTCTTATTTAAAAGCATCTTAAATCTTATTATGTAGGTAATTTTTATATTAAGTAAGAGTATAAAATAATAAATAATTATTTAAAATTACTAACTTCTTGAATCATTTCTTTAAAGCACAATCTCTGTCATGAAGTGAAGCATATTCAAAAAAAGAAAATATTTTCTAAATTTTTGAGATTTTATTTATTTATTCCATATATTTTTCTTTTCTTTCATAATATGAATACTTCTCCTTGCAAATATTATTGCTCGAATACGTCTGCATATAACGCATGAAAGCAGAGGCTTAATTAAATATTTTGGCGCCATATTTCATACAGCACAGATGACATGTTTATCCTAGGCATTCTTCACGGTTCTCCATTTCTGTGCAAACTTTTATTTCACATCCATCACGGGACTCACATCTGGAGTTGGTTGAACATGCAACAGCAACATCAACAACAACATTAAGAGCTACTATTGATCTTGTTGAGGTGTACAACTTTTAAAACTCTATGACGTTGTTGTCCAAAATAATGAAAGGTCAAAACGTGGAAGAACTGAAGAATAAACAACAAAAGATAAAAAAAAAAGCGCTGCATTTTCATCCTGGTTAGAGTTGGGGTTGTTCATTGAGTTTCATCCCATTTTTGAGTAGTTGGATGATGCGATGGTTATTTGTAATTTGAAAAAAATTGAACTTCAAATCCCGCATCGGTCGAAGTGAAAGATAAGCGTCCCTCGTCAAACCTTGGCACAGTGCAGAGGCATAAATATCACGAAACTGCTGATATTTCAACAATTTCATGGCGTATTTTTATGTCTCCATGGCGTTGAGCAAATGCGAGGTTTCTGAGAGTTTGGCTTTTTAAAAATAATTTGGTCCTTGTAAAATTACATTGAATTAGTTATGCTTTATGAAAAGGCAAAATGTTAGAATTTGTTGTCACACAAATTGATAAAATAATTGGAATTCATGATTTTATGAGAATGTCGAACTGATTGAATAAAAGCTAAATTACTTTCAATTAGCTCTTACCATTTGCCTGGATATTTATTTTTAAACATACAAAAATGTTGAAACATTTTGAGAGTTGTGGAAAACATGAATTTTTTAATTTTCTTTTTCCCTGGGATTCCTTCTAAATAAAAATCCGATTTTTGTTTTTTAAAAATAATTTACTGACTCTTGGAAAAAATGCAATTTCTATCTAGCTTTCTCTTTTTGGTTGCTTATGGGCCACCTAAAAGTTTTTTTGTTTATGATTTGAAAATGATAATAACTTGATAAATATTTTTCTTAATTTGGAAATTTCAAATTTCATCGAGGCTGATATTCATCGATGGATTGATGAGTATTTTTGTATGCAGGAGACAAATGTTAGTTCCGGCATAATAACTCACAATCATTAAATGCTTGGAATGACTTACCACTTCCAATTCATTTGAAGATTTTCTTTTGAAAGTTCTTCAAATGTTGTCAAAATGCAGTTTGTTGAAACAAATTAAAAATCTTTTGTTTAAGCTTCGAAGCGGAGGACAAGAGAAAATTGCATGTCGCTTTTACTTTTTAATTTTTTTTTTTTTGCAATTTCTTTCTTTTAAAAAATTCTTTTTCAATTCCAAAATTATATTTTTTTTAGTAGAAAGTTTGTGTTTGACTTCATTTAAAACTTATTTCTGGAAATAACACTTTTTCTTCATAAAGTTTAAACATAATTGCACTTTTTCTAAAGATAATTTTTTATAAAAATGCGACGATAAATAAGTTGGTTATGATAGTGATTCATTGGGGCAACCTCGTGACCATAAATACTCACTAACTTGGTGCCAGGTTCAAGTGGAAAGGTCATGGCCTCTCCTGAGGGTTCAACGAATCCACTTCATACGCTGATGGCAACTTTTTGTTCAAGGATTGTTTTCAATGCCATTCAAATTCTTTATATTATTATTAATAGAAATTTTAAATTACAATAAAATTATTTTATTAATACAATATTATATTAAAATTATTGCAATATTTATCAAATAGTTTAATAATATTAGATTGATTAGTGCGATTAAATAAATCCATCAATTGAATTATAATTTTCATATTTTTATTAAATTATTTTGAGTATCTTAAGAAGGTAAATTTAACCTTTACTGCCACTGAATAATTAAACCGGCTAATATTTGTGAATAATAAATAACCATCGTAAAATTAGAAAATAACTAGCGCCACCTGATACGGAAAGTGGCTCAACCAAAATATCGTAAACATTTGAAACTCATCAATCAACTACAACGAAAACGACAACCACAGCCATAACAACAACAACTACAACAACAACAACAATCACAACAACAACAACAATCATCACAAAACAACAACAACAATCACAACAACAACAACATCATCACAAAACAACAACAACAACAACAATCATCACAAAACAACAACAACAACGAATACTAAAACAACTAAAACAACAACAGGTAAAATTTTATTTGGCTTCTCAGCGACTGAATATTGCATGAGTCTCTCATTTCGTGTCGTGTCGACATGAAAGATTGTACTTACCTCCTCGGAAGAATAGTCCTCCAGTCAGTCCAAGTTCTGTTGCTGTTGCTGCGTCTTCTCAAAGCTCAATGAAGACATTCTCACGTGACAAGTGATGAATTCGATTACGACGCTTAAGAGGATTAAATTAACGGCCGACAAATACATTCGGAAAGAATTCAGAGTCTTTGTTAGTTCAGCAAATCATCAGAATTTCTCCAAAGCTTTCATATTCGCATTCAAAAGGAATAATTGTGTAAACTGACGTGGAAAGATGGAAGCTTTTGGGTTAATTATTATTTTTAAAACTTGTTAATGAGGGCCGAGATGAATGTCCGAGAAATGCTTGTCATGAAAATAAATGACAACAAGGAGATGAATTGCTCCGGATTTCTGTTAGATTCCCGCGCTTGGACGTCTATCAAGATGGGGAGCAGACGATGCAAATTCTGGGGAAAAAACATCTATTCCAACGAACAATCATTTGTTGCTTGCATAAATTTGCATTAATTAAAAATGGTTTTAATTTTTAAATGACATTATTTATTATTAGATTATTATTACTTATTAGTTTTAATTTTTTAAATGACATTATTTATTATTAGATTATTATTACTTAGTTTTAATTTTTTAAATGTGTCAATTAATAATAGATTATTATTATTTAGTTTTTAGTTATTAAATATATAACTTTTTATTAAATTATTATTTGTATTTTAATGAATTTTTTGAGGTCATTGCATTAAGATTCTCAAATGGTTTATTCAAATTTATATTTAAATGTTAAAAACCAATTTCAGTCTTCATTTCAATTACGATTTATATATTTCTTTATAAAAAAATATTTAGAAAATTATTTTAAAATTGTAATTTTTTTAATTAAATAGTGCTATTAAGGATTGATTTGTTTATTTCATATTTTTAGTTTTGATTCTAACGACTCGAAAATTAAACGCAATAAGTTAATTAAATTAGTTGCGTGAAAATGTCGGAAAAACCTCCATTATTCAGGAAATTCAATTAATTTCAAAAAAGACAGAGGTGTTTCTAGGTTAATGAAATTAATTTTTCAATATTTTTCGTTTCAAATATTTTCTTTTAAAATGTTTATTAAATATTTATCAAATCATCTCAGGATGAAATGAAACGTTCCTAGCGCGGATTTGAGTAAGGAATGATTTTTTATTTTTAGTTTTCAATTTCTTCACAGAATTTGAAACACCTTGAAATGATCGAAGACACAAACAGCTGATGATGGATTTAAACTCCAACACCAGATGAACTCGTCTCCTTTGGCGAATTGAGCGCATACTGGTTGATGCCAGTTTCCGCAAAAACCAGTTTTTTTTTATTAGCTTTTGAAAACAAATCAGCAAAATGTCCTAAAACCATCTAAAATCAAAATCAGAAAGAAATAAGAACTTCAAAACTTGAAATATTTCTAATATTTTCAAAGCTTAAACAAACAATAAGGTCAAATTCTCTGTTCTGTCTTTTATCTCCCTCAGATTTATTTCAATTCTCTCGAGAAAATTGTCAAAATGTTGAATAATGAAAAATAAAATTTGACTTTATATATTTATCCGAAATAAAATGTTGCCTAAATTTATCTGTAATTTTATTAAAACTTTAAATTGTGTTGAATTTAAAAACTAAACCTTTTCACTAAAATGTTTTAAAGTTGTTTAATTACTTTTAGTCAAGTTTCAACTTTTTTTCTGCAATCGAATAGTCTTAAATTGTCCATTCAACAGCTATTTTATGAACTTTTCTCAAAGTATGAGTATTATTTATTATTAAATTATTAAATAATTATTATTGATTATTATTAAATTATTAAATAATACCACCATTAAGTGCAATTATTACTATCGCTTTATTATTATTTTATTTTACCATTTAAAAATAACTCCGCACTTATTTAACAATTATTAATAAAAATCAAAAAGTAAAAAATCTGAAAATTGATAAAACCAAAAATACATAAATTCTAGAAAATAGATTCTTCTGAAAGGATTGTTTATCTCATCAAATCCACGGTGTTCGTCCGGCACGGACTGCCTGGTTCATTTCGTCGGGTAAAGATTGGCAGAGGATTTGATTGAAAGATGGATTGATTGAAGTTTTTGCTGCATGTTGTTCAGAAAAAAGGGGAGGAGATTGATATTTTTAAACTTCACTCCCTGGAGTCCGATGCTCAGAAGGTACAATTGATGGATGGGAGGAAGGATGAATACCCACGTGACTTTTTCCTCCTCAGTAATCCGTTCCAATCGAATTGACCCAAAGAAAAAAAAATCAGAGAAAATCAACTGAGTTAAAGATTAATGAATCTCGTTAATTTCTTATTTCTTAGCGGCTCTTAATGTGATGGGTTATTTTATAGTTCCGTGTTATTTTTACCTTTGTGGAGCCAATTTGCCGAGTTTTTTAAATACTTTTTCTCTAAACATTGTTTCTCTAAATATTGTTTCTTTAAATATTTTTTCTCTAAATATTGTTTTATAAATATTGTTTCCTAAATATCTACTGCCTACAAATTGCGGCTGTATGCCAATGAATGAATATGTGAACGTTCAATGCTGGAATGCTGAATTGGAACATCTCAAAAGCACGCGTTCAATGTATGGAAGCGTTTTCCAAATATTTCATGATCCTCAACTCACGCACGGAAAAGAGTCTTTAAAAGTTGCAGGAAATGAAGCCAACGTATTCTTATAAAGATTCTCTTCAATTTGCCGGATGAAATGCAAAATGCGAAATCAAACGAAATGATCTTAATTCACTTCAATTGTTGTGCTTCTTGTCTGAAATTGCCGGTTTCGCTTGATTGCTTGTTCAGTTAAATTGGTCCCATCTTTGTTTTATGATATGCGGGAGTTTATGATGATTGGAATAATTTCGATTGACAACTTTAGGCTTTAAATTATATTGTTTAATTTTTATATTTTCTAAATAAAGACGTAAATAAAAAATAGCTTAGTTTTCAGGATTAAATTTAAAAAAATTGGCACGTCATGAAATGTGAAGTGTCTGAAAAATGCAAATAAAATTCAGAGCGAATCCCTCGTTGCTTGGGAAAGGAATGTCATGTTTTTAAGGCAGAAAATGAATAAAAAAGTAAATAAACAAAAAAAAAATAAATTAAATGCATTAAATAATTTAATACCAACTTACAAAATCAAATTAACAACAGAAAGTTAACTTAACAACAAATATGTCTGGAAGGTCAACAGTAAGTCCTGAAGCACATCCTTTGCGGGTCTGCATCCGATGGAATTTGTGGAAATTAGTCATAAACCAGTCCTGGAAGTAAAATGATTTTGAAATCGTAAAATCTTGACCGTTTTTTTTTCTGCCCGACTTTCAGAAAGAAAGCATTGATCCGCCTAAAATTGGATGGAAAATCGGACGAAAGGAGTGGTAAAGGAAAGAGTTTTTATTGGAGTGAAACAATAATTATGTCTTTTTTGTCATTTTTATTGCAGCTTAAGTGCTTGGCTTCCATAACAAATGCCCTTATATCAAAGCACCCACAATGTTTCTACATCGAGGAGCAAATTTGTGTCACCACAAGAATATTGGCTTTAAAGAAGTTCAATAACGAGGCCAATTTGTCTTTGTATGCTTTAGTTTTATTTCGAAACATATTAATTTCAATAGAACATTCAACAAATAAATGTATTTCAAGAGTAGCTATTGCATTTAAAAATTGGCGATGTTTTAAAAGCACATTTCGGAATAAAAGCTTTTCATATGAACATTTTGCATGATTAAAATATTGGAAGAATTTTGCTAAATAAAGAATTTATTAAATGTTAGAATTTCACGACCAAAGGGAATTGTAAAAAAATTCAACTGTCCAAAAAGGAAGCACTTTTGGGAGCTCAACCATAACCGTCGCTTAAAATGTTCTGTTTCAGAACAGTGGAGCGACCTGCAATTCTACAAAATTAAAATTTAAAAAAATAAAAATAAGGACTAAAAATAAAAATAAGAATTAAAAATAAAATTGTTGGAAAAAACCGCACGTCATGAACCATTAAAATGCTTGTTATTTATCGACACCGGGACTTTTTTGTTTATTGGAAATCGTTTTTCTTCATTGCCTTTTGACGGGGGACTCCGCGCGAGATTCATACCCGTCAGTGGCTTCTTTCCTTCCCATCCATCATCCTAACCCTCCAGGCGATCAACTCAAATTTCTACAGTTGGACAACTAACCTCTCAAACTCCTCATAAGACGAACATGAACTTGAATATGAAAGTGAATACGAAATTTAACTTGAATACGAACGTGATCATGAACATGAACAGGGCACGGACATTTGAAGGCGTCCGAAGTCAAACTCAATTGACGCTTCCAGGAAAGGAATTGCGCAAGATTAATGCTACGGAAATCAAAGGCAGGAATTGTAAGATATCAATTTTAAGCACTTCGGAATAAAAAAGAAAGACCCTGCCTGAAGGCAATGATAATAATGATGGTGATATTTATTATTATTATTATTAGTATTATTATTATTATTATTATTATTATTATTATTAGTATTATTATTATTATTGTTTTATTATTATTATTATTATTATTATTATGATTATTATTATTATTATTATTATTATTATTATTATTATTATTATTATTATTATATTATATTATTATTATATTATTATTATTATTATTATCATTATTATTATTATTATTATTATTATTATTATTATTACAATTATTATTATTATTATTATTATTATTATTATTATTATTATTATTATTATTATATATTATTATTATTATATTATTATTATTATTATTATTATTATTATTATTATTATTATTATTATTATTATTATTATTATTATTATTATTATTATTATTATTATTATTATTATTATTATTATTATTATTATTATTATTACAATGATAATGATGATGATGACAAAGGTTCTGGTTAATGGTTCATTTGCAATGAATTATGAAGAGCTTTAATGGCCAAGCAAAGACATGAAATTACTGTGGATGGTCATCATTCCATTTGATGGATTGTTGTCCTCAGAGCTCATCCGGCCAAAGAAATGAGTTATTGTCTTAATTAAACAACGTTTCCACTTTTTAATCTCCCCTTAAAACAATAAAAATTCATTTGGGGAAACAATTTGCGTTCCCATCCCCCCCAAGAAATGGGGAGTAAAATGTTCCCTTTGCATAAGAAATTGTACTCCTTGGATTCTTGGGCTGAAACGTTAAACAGGGTTCTTCGATTGATTTGTATGCTTTGCATTTCCATCTCTACTTTTCCATTCTCTCTCCAACTGCTTCTCTATCTCTCCTTGTTTACTTTTATCCCCTCGGATGATCACGTGATGAGAGGTTTGTGTTTTGATTGGTAGGCTGATTTTTCTTCTTTCAGAGCTTATTTTCTCTTTGCACGAAAGAGATAAGGCATTACAAAATATTGAAACATTTGTAAATAAATTTCACTCATAATAACTCACTATAAATATTTAAACGTGACATTTTTCAGTTAGCATTCTCGTAATGACGGCATGTTTTAAAATTGAAACAAAACGCTTTCACATTATTAATTCAAGGATGCATCAATCAATGTAGAATTTGTTGTCTTTCCTTTTTAAAAGACATCATCTTAGGTCATGTAAAGCATGCATAAATTTCCACGTACTGATTATCACAGTACAGATTGTCACAGTACTAATTATCTTATTACAGGTCGTTAGACAAATCACGGCTCATAGAGTTATTTACTGGCCTCTCAGATTCACAACTCGGCAGTCGAGTTCAATCCCAAACGACGCGTTATTCGATTTACGTTCATAGTGAGCCCCCCTGATCAAGCATTGGTGTGTCCAGATTCGGTTGAAATTAAATATACCCACTCGTCCATCACCCCCCAGGGGATTGTGAAGCGTCGGGGTCAGAGTTTATTCGCATGATGTTCCCTTGCAAAGTTACGTCACTCCTTCCAGATATTTCATTATCGCCGTTGGCAGTGCCCGTCATCGTGTATAAGGATCATGACGATGATGATGATGAAAATGACGATGACGATCTCGACGATTATGAAGGTGATGATGATGATGTTAAGATTTGATGACAGAACTGAGTTAGTTTCATTGTCACCATCTTGTCACCACCATTCCACCATTCGTCACAACCATCATCAACAGTCATCATTGCTATCATGATAGTGATGTCATATAAATAATGATTCAAAATCTTTTAATCTTCAATTTAGCTGATTGCCGACAATTGTTCATCATGTTATGATGAAGCATTCAAGACATTTCTCTTCAAAAGCACGAGATTAGTAAATAAATAAATAAATACATACATAAATTTATAAATTCCGAGCATCACATTTATGTTTACGAATCAGTTATTAATAGCTATTAGAAAAATTGGTAACGTTAATAGTGTCATATTTATGTTTACAAATCAGTCGTTGCTTTAAATGTAGCTTTATTTTCCTTCAACTTTCAAGTGCTTTGGTTAAACGATAAAATTATATTTTTTTATATTATAGTTTTCGCTGAACTGATCGTAAAGGTTAAGTCGAGGATGATGGTGATTATCTAAGAGAATACATGTTGTCCAAGAATAATATTTAACACCTTCTCCAGCATCTTCCTGAGATGAGCATTCCGGGCATGGAGTTGTACATCTCCGTTTGGAAACCTTGTTTCCCCATCCTGGCAACTTGTACGACCATTCGGAGGTGATTAAAAGGCAGACGTGTTATCCACTGCTTGTCAAATGAGTTTTTCCGTCCGGTCGAGGCGTCTTCGACTAATGTGGATTAATAGGAAAATGCTTGAAACGAGGCAGACGATAATGAATTTCAAGAGTGCTAAAAATTTGGAAAGTAAAAACGAAATTAGTTTGAAATTTATTGGTGACATTATTGGCGATGCGTAAAAATTAATTATAACTTATTGCAGGGAAACTGGCTCCTTTATTACCCGCGCTAAGTTACTTGTAAGGAATTCCGAATGGCTCTTGTCATACTTGCAATGGGGCATTCTTGTTCATCAGATTGAAACGGCACCCCATGATAACAGCCCGGCGACAAATTAGCCCCAACAAAACAGCGGTAGAATTGGTTCTTTGTGGATTTGTTACATGTTCACATGACGTGATGATAAGGTGAGGATAATTTATATTAAATACCAACTTGAAAAGTCCATGTAAAATGAGGAAGTAGCCGGAATCCTAGTAATATTTTAGGCGATCAATCTTCAAACCACTAATTTCGAATTAAATTTGGAACCAGTTATCTGTTAATGTATTCAACTCACAAAATTTTATTAAATACATTTGACATACTGTTTTGACGGGGCTATTTTGTCGCCGGGCTATTTTGTCGCCGGGCTGTTATGACGGGTCACCCTTGAAACAATTTACAAATGGACACCAGCTGCATTGTAATACTGAATAATATTCACAAAAGAAATTGTATCCAGCAGTATCACTTCTTTATTAAATCCAGCATTACAAAATTAAATTAAGCATTTGTAAAAATAATTAAACATTACAAAATTAAATTAAACATTGGCATCTTCAAATATTCATAAATTAAATTATTCATAAATGCTTCCAAAAATGTTTGATTAGTTCTTGAAAACGTTTGAAAACACAAATTTCTGCAAGATGCTTTAAAAGTAGTCAGCTGGAGTTAATAATTTAATTTGTACAAGCAATTGTAAATAATGTAATTTAATTTGTACATGCAATTATAAATGATGTAATTTTTACACCGCAATTAAAGAGCAATTAGAGTGAAATTATGATGAAATGAAACGAAATTGTGTGGAATCCAAGTGCATTTACCGAACTTTTCCAGTAAAAGCTATTACAAAGTTAAATAATATATTATACTTAATTTAAAATACTGCATTGTATTAGTAGTTTTGTAATATGAGTTTTATCTATAATTATTATTTTCCTTTTTAATAACTTATTTATGCTACGCACATTTTGTGGATTTGATTAGATTTAATTCAAACCAATTTTCAAATTTTAACTAAAATGCCAAGACACTGAGAGCTAATATTATGTTAATTCAACAAATAACATTTACTTCTGCAACATTTTAACATAATATATTATATTATATATATTATATTATATTATATTATATTATATTATATTATATTATATTATATTATTATTATATTATATTATATTATATTATATTATATTATATTATATTATATTATATTATATTATATTATATTATATTATATTATATTATATTATATTATATTATATTATAATTATATTATATTATATTATATTATATTATATTATATTATATTATATTATATTATATTATATATATTATATTATATTATATTATGTAGTATATTAACATAATGTTTTAAATTACATTAGTACGAACAAAACCCTGAGGCGAATGAAAATGCTTCAAAATCTGAACCCCTGAAGATTTAATTTAAAAGCAAAATTTCATTTTTTTCGTGAAATATAATTTATTTGAAATTTAATATTCGTCTTGTCCCAATTGTTATTCATGTGTAAGCCAAGAAGCCGGATAGATGATCGGGAAAGGTTCTTTAGGGGCTTCCTTAGCATCTCCCTCCCTGTTTTATCGCCAGCAGCAGTCTCTCGGGACCATAGTCGTGGACTTGATCAATCCATATTTCCGAATTATGGCCCTCCATGCGGTGTCAATGTTCTGCCATCTCAGTTCTTCATGGACGGATTGCTTTGAATAATAATAATTATTATTATGCTTGTGGTGATATTAACAACAATAATGATGATGATGGTGATAATGATAATGATAATAATAATAATAATAAAATAATAATAATAATAAAATAATAATAATAAAATAATAATAATAATAATAATAAATAATAATAATAATAATAAAATAATAATAATAACATTAATTTATTGCGAGTGGATGTGTTCAAGTACATTTCATTACACAAATATTATTAAATGCATGTAAAACATTATTTAAGTAAAAAGTACAAATAATTGGACATTTTGTTACAAATAAAAGTATGTCGGATCAAAAGCAAGAGTAATGTAAACTTCTGTCATGACGCATCCTGATTACATTCTTGAAAAAAGACTGCAAAACACAATTTAGCGTTTCTGCATTACGCGCATCGTCTATGCATGCTATCATGTGTGCTAGGATCGTATGTCTGTGTGCATGTGTGCACGAATCTATCCATCTTTGTCTCCCTGTCTCCGTTTCATCGATCACGCTTCACTTCTGACACCTCCTCAAGCGAAGATCAAGCCAGGTTTTGAAGCCGTGACCTGTCGGTCAGCGAGGATTCATTTGCAAGTTTCGCAACCTCGCGGCGACTCCCTGCGCTTATATTAAAAAATCAATGTATCACGGGCTGGAAAAATTAATCCAGTCACAACTTGATGGATCGGACGACATCAAGTTACCCGACGATGGAAAGATGGCCACCCTCATCCATTCACGGGGAACTGGAAATTAATATCCGTCCCCAATTTATACCTCGTTAAATTTTTTTAACTTGTCATATTTTAGTTAGTTAATTAAAACAAAAATATCGTGTGTTTTTATCGCAAAAGTTGAAATTTAGTTCAAATTTCATTTTTAAGCAGTTTTGAGATATCGCATTTCCCAGAAGAAAACGAAACATTCGTCAATGCCGAAGAGAAGTCAAAAATAGAAGCTTTTGGTTGATTAAGGAGTTGAATTTATTGTACAATGTTTCAATGAATTCCGGAAAAGAGTATGTTTTAAAAAAATGAGTTTCCGCACTTTATTACTTTTCAAATAAAGGAATTTTGATGATTTGCTGAAGTTTGTTTGGGAATATTTAAAAATAAAGTCAGAAATATTTTCTCGGAAGATTATCAGCAATTCAAACTCTTTCGTCTCCAATGACCATTTCTAATCCATCATCTCTTCTCACTTTCTTAGAGCCATATTTTTAAATCGAACCTTTCTCTTTAGTTTCTGAAATTCGATGTTTAAATTTAATAAATTCATCAACAAACGTCTGCTCAAAACTAATTCATTTCATTAAAGTTTCCTCTTCTTCAGAGAGAAGATTCAGGATTGAAATGATGAAAAGAGAAATTTAATTCAACATTTTCAACTGATTTGATTCGAATAACTAATAACTCAGACTTATCAATTTTTTGGAATTAATGTTTATATGTTTTTTTTATATATATATTTTTAAGAATATTTCTAAAATGCTCAAATCCTTCTAGTTTAATTTTTCAGTCTGTCCATGTTATGCCAGTATATTTGATAATAATTTTAAAATAGTAATTTTCATGAATGCAAAATGTTAAATTGATTCTTTAATTCATTGAATTGTGTTTCGTAAAGATTCAATAATAAGAATCTAAAACTCTAAACAAGAACGAATTTTAGCAACATTATCCTTATATTGAGTTATTTTTCGTCACTTAAGTTCAATAATTCTTCACATTTTAAATTTTTATTTTTATTATTTTTCTACATCACCAGCTGTTTGTTGTTGTACATAATATATATTGTTATCAATTCATAACTAATATTATATTTCTAAATATCAATAATAAATTGCACGTCGTAATTTTGATTAATTACACGTGCATGCATTCATTAATGTCACTTGACTGAATGAATCCTCACAGCGACAATCCTGAATCGATTGATCAATTAAGTGGCCATCTTGACTAATTACTTACATACAACAGCTTTCATGTCTTCGGGGAATTTGGGAAATTATCGCTGTTGTTATTATTATTGTTGTTGTTGTTAATATTATTTTATTATTTTATTATTATTATTATTATTATTATTATTATCATCATTATTTATTAATTAATAATTTGAGATCCTTCATGTTCGTCTGGGAAATCAGATGACGTCTGACTAGAAGCCATCAAAGAGATCGATGGAAGTGTGGCTCGAATTTAACCCGATAAAGAGGAATATTTTCGATTACATTTCGATTTAATTGTTGAAATAAACTTAATATTTGTTTGTTTATTCATTTAGATATTTATATACTTATATATTTATCGTGTTATTCTGATCATATGGCAATGATGATGATGACGCTGACGATGATGCTGACAATAATGATGACGATGATTTTGTTCTCAATTCTTTCTCCGCGCCAGCAAATGTCGCAAAAGTGGCTTCTTTCCCACTTGAAACTCTTCAGTTTTTTCTCCAATTTGTCTTTTCCAGGTGATGTAGAAAAATTAGTTTCCTTTGTGACGCCATCTTGTTGTTGCGTCTAATTCGTTGCGATGTTTGAGGTTTGATGCTCCTTAAAAACTGATGCAGTAATTGACAGAAAATGTCAACATAATTCTTCGCTTCTCACCTGACAAGATATTTTTGAATGGCTCATTATTTGAAATGTTTTTATTTGTGTGTTTTTTTAGATTCAGCTGAGATTAAGCTATGGATAAGTGGCCAATTGCAATATTCCTCTCCAAGAAATGTCAAAACATTTGTCTATTGTTGAAGTCGACAGTTTTTCAAAATCATTTCCACTAAAATATCGAGACATTAATTAAACGTATTACATGCAATAATCACCGACCAATAAACTTCTCAAAAATAAAAAATAAAAAAAAGTCAATGAGATCCCTGGGCAATCTGCTGGTTTTCCAATTTTCCATGACCTCAATTATTTTTCCATTCCAAAGAAGTTATTGAATTCTGTCGGACTAACGTTCCTTGCAGACCAGACTGGCATGGAAATCAAATCCACGGTGACTTCTCCATATCCACTGACGGACAGCACACCTGTGTTACTATGAAAATAGTTCTGTTTATGTTTAAGTTGTCGGCAGTTGTGGAATTCAAGATTTGTGCTTATTTTGTGTTCTTATTTGAACTTCTCATTTAGGCCATTATGCATGCGACAGCTTAATAATTTAATCGCAAACTGTAACTTTGAACTTACATTTATTGCGTAATCACATTATAGTAAAGAATTCATTGTGTTTTTTTAATTTTTTCATATTTAACCATTTATAAACATCAAAATGTCATCTCGACATTGTTATTGTTATTATTGTTGTTGTTAATAATTGTCATCAAAACTAATTATTTCAGACCAGGTGGCGGTAAATAATTTAGAGCCTAAACCGAGCACAAATCTTGTTAACAAATCCCATTAAAGAATGCAATCAGATTTATTCCAGGGAAAGATGCTTAAGTTTTCACTTCCAACCGCTCAGCGGAGGATGCGTTCATCATAAAATATTTCATTTATTTGCACTTATTTATCGCTGTCGATGGAAAATATCGTTTACTCCCAGCAAATTTCATCACCATTTCAAGACTTCAGCTCTGACCCAAAGGCGAGATTCGAACACCGGACCCTGGCATCGTAAAATGGATGCGCTCTGCTTCCATGCCACGCTGTGCGATACTTCCAGGAATGGATGATAAAGAATAGCAGGCACCGTTTAACATTCAGTTCAATTCTCACGGACGGATGAACTCATTCTCTTGTTTTATGCATCGCAACCCGGTCACGCCAACCTAGGAGCCGATGTTGTATTTTGAGGCGTAGCTCCATGACTTTAAATTATTTTCCAATAAAAAATCTTTAAAAGCAATGGCTTTTTCCGTTTTACTGATGATTAGCATTTGTCACTTTTAATGCGCGGCTGTTTTGTTTCCTTGCTCAAAACCTCAAAATTCTGGAGGTCAAAACAAATTTTAAAAGAGTATTTATTGTTACAATGTTAGTAATAATCACATATATTTCAAGATAACTAGGTAAAGGAAATTAGTTTTCTTTTGATATAACATCGTCGCTCTGATTTAATATTATAATAAAAATCATTTTTTAAATTAAATTTTTATATTTCCTTATTATTTTATTTTTAAGACTTTGGAGGAATTGGACAAAAACAAGAAAAACTTTCAGGAGAGGACAATTCAGGCTGGAAAATTAATCTTGAGTCTTAATTTGGAAAGAGGTAATCGTCATCGTCATCGTCATCAGCTGATTGTTCAGACGGTAAATGATAATGACGATGCCAATAATAATAATTATGGCAACGTGATAGAGAAGATTGTTAATTGTATGTGTGATCTTCATTAAAATTATTACCCAATCAAAATAGACACCTGACCTCATCCATAAAAACAAGAGAGTGCTTTACATTTTCCTATAAATTTCGCTGAAAGATTTACAGCTTGAAAGCACTTAAAGCGGTTCAGTTTTGTTTTTAAATTTTTTGAAGAAACAACAAATGAGGCGCAGTAAATTACTCCTCTCGGATTCCACTCAAAAGTGCCGACAAACCTCAACTCACGCAGTCTTTTCACAAAGTCACATCACATGGAAGCGCCAACGTGGAATCCATGCTGGAACAACAAGGAATTCATGCTGGAACACGTGGAATTCATTCCCTGCAGACGGAAAGTTTCATCTGCTTTGAATTATCGACTTCCGATGAATCATAAACTCCGTGCCATGAAATGCCGGAGCGATATTAGAGGAAGGCCATAATTTTTTACGGGGTGGATAAATTTAATTAATTACGACTTTAATGGGAAAAATAAAAGCTACACTCCGAGCTGGAAAGTCAATAAAGCTCGCTACTTTACTGCGGCGGCAGCACTTTATGTCCCTTCATCCTCGGGACGTGGATGGGCTTCGAAAAAAATTTTCGAAACGTGGCATCCATAAGGATATCTGCGGATAAAAGTAGTAAACACAAACAAAACATTGTCAAGTTGACGATTAAATTTATCTTTCCACTGGAAAGATGCTGCATCTTGGGGTTCTCATTTACGCCTCGAGTGTTGACAGACTTTTGAAAAGTAAAGAAAGACATTCGTGAGGATTTCACAGGTTCCCAAGTTACAAAATGGAGGCCAAGAGCTTGACAGATTTAGGAGAATTCCTTTTTAAGATGTGAGCAGAGTTTCGACACTTTGATCGAGTGAAATGCAAGTGAACACGGTTGATAACGAAGATTCAGATGACGTGCCGTACTAGAGAAGAATCCGGTTTCGAATGCAAAATTATTCTCAAAGCGTTTAATGACTTCGTTATGTTGGCTATTTTTTTTTATTTTGATTTTCACGAAATTGCAGAAGCTACGGCAACATTTTTGACTGCACGAAGCGAGGAGACGAGAAGCGAGGCAAAGTACGACCTCGACATGTCAAGGTCCAAGACCGACGCCATCTTGAATTCATTTTACGCTTGGCCGGGCACTATGTTCGAGCTGAGACAGCAAGAGCAAGACCAACTTTTTCGGTCTTCAAATTCGACTTCCTCCTCATCAGGTGCGACCATTTCTCTAGCGTCACAGTCCATCTTTAGGTCGCGACACCTCTTCCTCGCTTACCTAAACGGTCACAGATCGCAGATTCACGCTTGGTCCTACTTCTGCGATGAGATTCAGTTCTACACGGACCTAATAGACTCCATACTCGTCTGGATTAGCAGGGGGAATTCCCCGTTCTCGCTTTCATTTCCTCCGTCCGCTACTTCCTTATTTCCCTCGCTGCTCTCGCTCTCGGATGACATCAGCCAATTGCAAGGTTGATTGCATGTTTCTAGTACTCAAGTCAACGGTGTTTAGATCATAAATATTCATCTTTGAAAGTGATAAATGTGAATTGTAAGTAAAAAGCTTATTTTATTCATTTAATTTACTTTGTTTTTGTTTTTTTGTTTTTTTTTTCAGAGGCTGGAGAGTATGCAAGATTACTCCTTCAATCACATTCCTACCTCATGTCTTCTCTCAATTACCTTGGAGCAGAACAGGCTCTGTGCAGTGTTTACCACTCTGTCGTCTGCCTGAGTAGGCGGGAAACTCTTTATTACGCCAACTTCTCATTTGCCGCAGAAGCCTTTTTCCGCTTCTACCGCCAGTCCCTGCCACCAGTACCACCTAGAAATTCCCCAAAACAAGATCAATGGACAGAGGAGGAACAGACCGCATCTTTCGATCAACCATCTTCGGCGTCTTCTGGAACTTCTCCCTGGAGATGGAGTGGACCTGGCATCCCAAGAGAGTGGAGAATGGCCGACCACCGACTGTTCTTTCCAAACCTTCACGTCTGTCGAAGGGAACTCGTCTCAGAACTCGACTATGCCATAATGACGGGCGGATTGAACGATGGAGAATTTCAGCCCCCAACTTCGGAGAATATGAAAAACAAAATCATCGACGAACTATCCGCCACTAAATCTAAAAACTCTGGTTTTCAATCAGCAGAACACAGCAACTCCCCGTGCAGTTACAACCGCAAGAATGAAACGAAGCTTTACGACACCGATCTCGTTACTGAACACGAGTTGAACAGAGTCCTTTCCTCTCTCAAATCAGTCGTCGAATCCATCGATCAGAATGCCAGACAGTCGAGAAACTTCATAACCATTTTCCTAGTCTCCATGTGCCTATATCTGACCGCAACCCATGTCATCAGAGGCATCTATTCCACCATCAACGCCTCGAAGAAAAGAAAGAGAGCTTCAAAAGCGAGGTCGGTTCTCCTAAGGAGAGAGCAACAGACCGAGGGCTCTTCAGGTGCTGCCCCTCTTCTCTTGGTGATGAGAAACAGGGAATCATCTCCAAAGCCCGAAGTAGTTTCCAATCATCACCAAAACTATCAACGTCAGAGTTTAACGACATTCGACAACGACTTCGCAAGTCCCACAAAATCAACTACAACAACAACAACCACCATCAATACCGCTGGTCAAAGAACCAGTTACCATCTCACGCAAGACAAAAAGCCCGATCATCCTAAGCAGGTTCGAATCATGGAGGCGAAGGACATGACCATCTCGCGCGCACAACCATTCAACAAATCCCAACAACTCCATCAACACCAACAACAATCATCCAACCAACTGAAAGTCCCGCCAGCTCAGTGCCAGCAGCAGCCTCCACATTCCTTGCTTCAAACTTTAAGAGAAGCCGAACATTTCAGCCGCCAACTGACTCAACAACAACAGGCTGAACAACAACAACAACAACAACAACAACTCCTCCAAATATCCGGAGTTTTGGCGCCCAATCAGAACGCTCAAAATTCAGGTCAAGTCAGCGAGGATGTCACGGCGACTTCAATAAACAACTTCGTTGCCGGTTATAAAATAGCGACTGTTTGACCCCGCTGATTGAAGTAGAAACAAAAAGACAAAATGCGAAAATTTTCGGAAAGGGTTCTTGCATATTTTTCTCACATTTTCTAGCTCACTTTAATAAGTTTGACGAATGATGCTACTGAACTTTTATCACTTGATTGAAATCTTAGTTCTGACAGCACTTGTCTGTATCAATCGTTTGAACGGCAAAGAAAACTTGCTGACGATTGGCCGCTTGGGAAATCGTATCAATCATCGGATCGATCTAATCTAAATAAGACTCGACACTAAATTGCGAGTGTTATGGGAAGCTGTAAAGATGAATCTACGTTCTCATTCACAGTTCTCTCCACAGAATTGCAATCCTCTTTTTTCCCCGCTTCCGTCCCTCACACGACAGACGACTGTTAAATTAATTTTATCGAGCAAAAAGTCGAACGACTCGTGAAATTTCATTCCTCGAATTTCTTCCGGATGGCTTCGTCGGCAAACATTGTTCATTTCGTTAGGGACCATTCTTACCGACCAGCATCCCGGCTTAAGCGAATGGGGCGCAATCCTTTACTTGCAATTCTTCCCGCGCAGGAGAATGTGCCTAATTAATCACCTATTTTACTTCTTTTATGTCTTTGACCAATAGGCACCTCCGCGAACTTGGAGTGCTCATTAAAGTCGAAACATGCATCCGTCCGTCCAATCATCCATCCATCCATGCATCCACTCGTTCATCCATGCATCCATTCATCCATTCGTTCATTCAACCCTTAGACACCTCATCAAACTTAAATCAAGCGAAAAGGGTTTTCCTACCGGTATAATCAGGCCCCAATAAGCGACGATGCATAATTTCCTACCATAAAGGGGCACTTTGAAAAGTTTTACAAGGATTGTTAACTTAAACAAAACCAACGAATGACCAGCGAAAAGACGTTCGCCATTCTGTCTCGGACAAGGAAAACTGTCGATTTATAGCCCCGGCGAATCTCTCGGGTACATTCAAAGGGGTCGATTAGTCACTTTATCGGCGTAAAAAATCTCCTCACAACATGGCCGACATCTCGAAATTATGGCTCAGAAAGTGATTACGGTAATTCGGAAAATCTTCACGTAGCTGATGAGTGAACGATTGTAGCTCGTTAAGATAGTTCGTTTCGACTCTCGATTTACAGCCAGGAGTCTCCAGGAGACCATCATCGCCGAATGTGTCCTGTTCGATGATGAGAGTCGAGCATGAATGAAAAAAAGGAGAGAACAAGAACTGACAGAATAAGAATCAAAACTCGCCACCCTCTAATGATTCGCCTGGAAACGTCAGTTTCCTGAAAAGCTCGCTCTTCAAAAATACAGGAGATGAACGGCCAATGTGGCGCACGATTCATGCCGACGCAAAAATTGTTTCGAGTTAATGAGTCCGATGATAATTTAAGGCAGTTTTGCCGGGAAAATGTCTTGCATCGAATCTGTAGATGTTCAGACGATATAGAACAGCTTCTAAAATGTTCTTTCGATGCAAATCTAGGCCGTCAAAATGTTGACGTCCAGAAACTATTCATTCGGGAATGCTCAGTGGAAAAGAAGCACATGCTTCAGGCACGATTGTGATGCGACATCAGAAAATAATCAGTTTGTCCGATAATGGACGCAAAGTATATGAGAATTAAACGCGGCCGCGCGGTTCTTCACACCAGACAGCGATTTAACATTTAACAAGAAAAAGCGAGTCATTTAATGAAATAGTAGTCGTTCGAAAGTAACTAAAGGCCAACAAAATTAATAATAAAACTTTGAAAAACAATTATTTCAAATTCTAAGGACAAAAAAAACTGCAGATAACTTTATAAGCTGTCAAGGCGACTTAGTTTTGAATCACCACGATGTTCGCTTCCATTTACACGTTGAACAGAAACTTGTCACAAGGCAGGAGTTCTTAAAAGTAGGAAATTTTCGCAAAGCGACGAAAAAACACAATTATCGACAAAACAAGAAAATTTACAGAAAACAAAAAAAAAACATCTTTAGCAAAAACGGGAATGTTTGATTCTCCAAAAATGTCAACAAACAACATCAAAGGTGGGTGAACTTCACAAACTACGGATAATTTTTTGCTTTCAGTCTCAAAGGATTTGCATCAGAGTTATTTGGTGTAATGATCAAAAGAAGTCAGATATTCAGATGCAGCCTGATAGCAAAACCCGTACTGTTCCTGTTTATAGCAGAAAATGTTTTTCATTAAAAGCGTATTTTTAAATTATATTGTTGATATTCTTCTTTATAACATTTATTTGTAAGTTTTATTGTGTTTCAAAATATCAAAAGCGTGCTCAACGCAAGGGTTTTATAAAAGTTAAGGTGTAGAAATTAATTCTCTCAAATGTAATGAAAACTTGCCTCAGTTTGGATCATGAAAGGTCTCTGAGTGCGAAGTATCTTTGTAGTTTCGAAGAGGTTGACCACACCTTCTGTGCGCATCCTCTCGAGAAGGTAACTCAATGCCACGAACACCCCCGTCCTTCCTGCACCCGTGGGACAATGGACCACGATGGGTCCGCTGCTCCCCATTTTGCCTCTCATGTTTTCCACTTGACCGATGAAGTTTATGAATTGCTGTCCGCTCGCAGAAAACTCGCGTCCCGTGTGGAGCCAGTCGACGAACTGGAAGTGGTATATGATTCTCGACTGACCGTCCTGGAGAATTTAAAATATTTTTTCTAAGTTGAGTTTATTGCAGATGTAATTATTACTATATGTAATTGTAATTGCAACATTTGGAAGGCTACCAAAATATTTGCTAAATTAAAAACATTTCAGAATATTTGCTTAAGTAAAACCATTAGCCACAATAAACGTTTTAATCTTACTATAATTTTAAATTTTAATGAATCATAACAATGTTTTATTAATTAAAATTAATATTAATCAATAATTCATTAATTAAATAAAATTTTGATTCGATGATCATTAGCAGTGCTATGCAAAATGCCAAACACTCACCCTGGCATCGGTCATCTTGAATTCTCTGATGTAGTACTGCCCGATGCTCATCGTTGTGATCGGATCGAGTACAAAGTACTGGTACCTCATCGACCTGTCATCAGGCCAGTACTGATTGCATAATTCCTAAGTAATTAATATTAATAAATAATAAATAATTTCCAGTAAATATTGCATAATTCCTAAGTAATTAATATTAATAAATAATTAATTGATGACATCTTCAACATTGACAAGGTAATCTCTAACTATGCCAGACTCGAGATGATTTGCCAGCATGACAATGATGGATGTATTTTGCTCCCACACCATCCTCCAGAAGTCATTGATGGTGTCATTGAGAGGGTACTGTGTTGCTATGTAGGACTGTTGGTTCTTGTAACCCTGTTGTATTGAAAGTAAACATTTTGTATGGGCATTTCAAATAAATTTTAAAATTCTTCTTATATATATCATTGTATCATGGCAGATTAAAATCATATTATAAAATGAAAATATGCAAAATAATTACTGGACTGTGTCTCCCATTCAACATGAAGGTGACAAAACTGCTAGCAAATAAATTATTAAATTAATAAAACAACGACAAATTTCACTCACATCAACGAAACTGGCATTGATGTAATCAGAACCATCCACTCCTCTGATTGGCTGAAGGCAAACTCTGTTGGAGTCCACTAAAAATATTAAAACGTCAACATCACAACCATGTCATAAAGTCCTAATGTAATGATGCCATAAAACTCTGTCTTAAAATGATTGCGACACAAGTGCATCGAAGCTTGAACCAACATGGTTGAATTCCGTTGTTTCTGTTTTTGTTCTTGTTGAACGGCAGGTTTGCATTTTGAAATTGGGATTGATCGTACTGGATGATGGAAAGTTTCTAAAATGGAAATTAAAACATTTTCAAATAAACATTGCTCTCATCATTCTCGTCTGTTAAATTCATCCAACCCATCCATCAACAGTTAATTTAGATTAAATATTAACCACAAATTGAGATAAAAATCCCTCAAAATAAAACAAATCACCTGATACTCAGAGCTAAGCTTGGAAATCCCCAACTTCCCGTCAACGGACTTAAGGTCCTGAATGTACGCGGAGAGTTGATCTGCCGGAATCTCCGTGTCTCCAGGTGAGGAAGCTGCCTCGAGGATGGCCTCGTAGATGAACTGATACTGATCATCCGACTGCACCATGTAGTTCCTCTGTGACCTCAGTTTTGTCACGCAGCCCAGAATGTCGACGGTTCCAAACTGAACCATGTGATCCAACGAGATGTCGACGGCTATCATCGTACCAGTACGACCTACGCCAGCACTGAAATGATGAATTTGTTTTATTATGATTTATAATGATTTGAATCTAAGAGGGATAGATGTATTTTTTTTTAAAAGTTACATTACTGATGGTCTGAATAATGTAATAATGAGTAATAATGTTCTCATCATAAAAATAATAGCTATAAAATTTATATGATGAATAAATGAATAAATATTTTAGATTACTATTGTAAAATATTATTATTATCCCCAATATTATAATATTATTATAGGTTAAATTATTAAGCCATTTTTACCTGCAATGCACTGTAATCGGTCCTCCATGAATGCTGTTTGCAGTTCGGACTCGCTTGATGAATTGCAACAACAGTGTTGGGTACTCGGGCACACCGTGGTCAGGCCACGAAGTGAATTGCAGCTGGAAGACCTCTCTGGTTTCCAAGAAATCTCTCTGTTTTGAATAAAAATTATTTGTTCATTTGTCGTGAAACATTTCCCAGGAAAAGATGAGCAATAAATAAATTTAATAAATTGTGTTCTTGATAAAGTAATGACATTTCTTATCAATATGTATGAAGAGAAATAATTAAATATTAATTTATCAAAAAGAATCTCTGATTTTAAAGCCACTGTCGAGCACAATCACTGAACATCTCGTTGAAACTCACGACGGAAATTGTGAAGGTGCGGATCGTATAAGAAGCCAAGTCGAGGACATCTTTCAGTGATACTTGCATCCTTCCGTAAACTTCTGATCCGTGCTGTGGCCAATAACAGTCGCACTTGATCTGAATTTGAGTTCATACGTTCATTACAAATGTTTTCCTTGCGAGTGTAATTGCAGTTCATTTATATAGCATATATGTATATATATATATAGCATTGCACCAGCATCAGATGAGCATTTTGCCATTCATTCACATAGTGCCCATCACTTCCCATATTGTCAAGCACAAGAATACAACTCTATGAAATATCATGCAATTATTAAGATTTAAGCTGAATTTGCACCCTTTGGTGCTTTAATCTGATAAACTTTAAACGTCCTTTACTTTTATTAGGCAATTAGTCAGTTAATTGATTATGTTTATGTTTTGTATTTTATTTATTTATTAAGCATATTAAAGGCACGTTAATGTTTTCATTTTTTACCCTGTTCCTTTCTTCCAGTTTGGTGATCATGACGATGGTTGAGCAGTTGCATTCCCAAACCATCCTCCAAAAGTCCTCAAATGTTTCGGGCATCGGACCCTAAATGGGTGTGAAATATCGTTAAAGATGATGTTATCATCGGAAAGCAATTCTTAAGGATAAAGGTGAAATAATGATGACCAAAATATTGGTTATTGTTATGATTAGTATTATCATCATCATCACCATAATAATAATAATAATAATTATTATTATAATTACAATAACCAAATTATTCAACATTAATAAAGACTAAGAGCACTTAATGTCACACCTGGGTGGCTATGTACATTTGCTTGTTGCTGAGACCGTCGATGTAGTTGGCATTGACGTAGTCACTCCCCGGATATCCAAGGGATTGCAGGACGACCCTCGAGTGGTCGTAGGCCACCACGTTGGCATACCTGTTCTTGTGCCTGTTCTGCTCCTGGTTTGAGGTCAGCCAGGTGAACTGCTTCTCGGAATCAATGGACTCGTATTCGGTCCTCAGAAGCTCTCGATCATTCCTCTTCAGTTCCTCGACCTTGTCTGCCAGTTGATGGATGGGGATCACCCTCTGAGCCCTGGTCATGGTCATTATGTAAGGATTTCCGTCCGGGTCGAGTAGACCCCTCGGATTCAGGGGAACTTCGGAGGCATCGGTGTTGCTCCTGTAGATCTTTTTGTAGTCTTTTTGTTTCTTGTCGACGTATATCTTTCTCGTTCTCCTTTTGATGAAGATGGCAGTCAAAATGACGATCACAGCTAGCAGCAGGGACATGAAGACAGAGATTATTATTATGAACAAATTATTGGATGCAGGCTTTTCTGTATTATCTTCCTTGAAGCTGACCAGATTTGCACCGTGGGAAAACGGAGCCCCTAACGGGTGACTGTACTCGCTCGAAAACTCCTCGTTGCGGTCTGTTCTGAGCCTGATGAAGAAACGATACGAGAAGTTGTCCAGATTGAGTTTGTGGTTGATGAAATGGTTATCTCTTTTTTCATCCCCGACAAGAAACTCTGTTGGAAAGTGGGATGCCGAAAATTGTCTGCAGATCCAAACGTGCGCGTCCTCCGACTCCTTTAACAACTGTCGTAGATTTGTTTAAAATGAAGTGAGCATTAATAGCAGCCCGTTGACGATATGTAAAATTAGCAATATTTTAATTATTTGGTCAATTGATTCCAAAATTTCAATGCCATTAACTTGAGGCAGAACATACTTCGAGAGTGGAAAAGCTGTTCGGATTCCTTCTCGATGCCAAATCCTCCTCCACTACGACGAGATAATACGTCCCACTCCTCATTTCCGATCGATTACCCCTGAATTTCACTAAAGCAGTGGCTGATGACATTCTTTCTGCTGATGGAGCCTCCAGAAGATTAGAAGCCTTCGTTGTGGCTGAGATTAAAATACGATAAAATCACAATTTAGAAGGTCTGATCTAAACAAAATAATATCAAATGAAACAACTTTAGGAATCATTTCTTGACTTATAAAGAATGGCTTTTGTAAATAGATTGGATAGCAACTTTTATGTTTAATTTACAAATCTTGTTAAAAGAAAATCGGCTAAAATCGTCAAGTAATTGATTCAAGGCGTCGGTAGATTTATGAGAATTTAAGAAGGGAGAAATTAATTTATTAGATTTTCTTTTTAAATTAGATTTAAATTAAAGTTAGATTTATTAATAATTTAATTTTTAAAACCAATCAAAATCTGTTCAAATTATTTCAAAATATAAAATAGTTAGTAATGTCTCAAATTAGGCAAAATACATGGAAGCACATGAACAGAACATACTTCCAGGCATGTGCAGGGGTTTCAATTCCATCACTTGACTCCATGCACTGCATTCCGAACTCATGCAGGACGACATCTGAATGTCGTACGTGACGTTCGGCTTCAAGTTATTCAATGTTAATTCGGTCGACGACGAATGAGAGGTAAGAATTTCTTCGACGAGGGCATCTTTTTCCTTCAGCTTCACTCTGTATTCTCCTTCTTGGTCATTCCAAGTCTCCTGCCTCAGAGGTTTCCATGCCAAGAATGCTGTCGAAGGACTTAGACGCTTCAAAGATAGCATCTCTGGGACTGCAAGTGTTTCTGAAGGAGAAATGAAATAAGAATCGGTTGAATCCAAAATTAGTGAAAATATTTTTTGAACTGTCGTCGGTGATTTAACATTTAATTTAACAATATTTAACAGAACATTTCTTTCCGACTTACTTCCTTCAGGTACATAGATGAAAGCAAGAGCAGGTGGTCCATATTCATTCAAACTTTTGGCCATGATTTGGAATTCATATTCCATTCCATTTGCTGTTCGAAACAAAAATAAAAAAATAAATTAAAACAAATAAAACATTGAATAATAACAAGCATTGCATGCAATTAATTACGGAGACAAAATAATTTGGAAAATGTTAACAAATAAATATTCGATCCCGAATTAATTCTGCACGTGGCAGTAATAACAACAGTCGAGTTCGAAACCCAGCCTGCACCACAAGCGCCTTTGGGAAGGAGCGCTGTATAAATGGTTACAAGAAGGGCCTCTGATGCTATGCATAAGGTGCTATATAAATTAACTACAAATACTATAATTTCAATTTCAATGATTTTCATACAGAGTGGTTTTGTGAGAGCTTCTCTTGTCTCTTCTCCTATGATTAATTCTTCTATGGTTTCATCGCTTGCATGCGTTGCTTGATACAAATCTTTGTACCCCTGCATAGAGGCACTGGTACCCAAACTTTTAGATGAAGCATCCCACGTGGCAAGCACTCTGAAAGGGTTGTGCTGCTTGAAAGTCAAGTATACATTTTCTGGAGGTCCAAAGGCTACAATGTCAACAATTAATAAAGTTAATCAATATATTTTTACATGATTGATGCATGGGGTAAAAAATCTGTCAGTTACTTTACTTGATGGTAAGTTAATATTATATGATATCTTTTTTTTATTTATTTATTCACACGAGGTCAAAGGGCTTTCAACCAGTTACATGACCAAGCAGCAAAAGATAAACGAGCAAATATCCGAGCAACGAAGCTAGACCACAAAAAGGCACCCACAAATGTTTAAAAAATAATTTCTCATGAGCACAGTCATCTTAATGCTCTTTAAATCTAAGGAAATGGGTAAAGTTTAGTTGTCTGAGTTGCTGAGTTGAAGCGAGTTAGAGTTGTAGAGTTTAAAACATCGGTCGGCAAGGAGTTCCAGGGTATTACGACATGGTTGCTAAAAAGTATTTTGAGATATCGCATCAGAATTTGCTGCTAGTCAATTTGTGATTGTGGCCTCGGCTTCTGGAATAATTTGAATTGATGAGAGACATTGTGGTGTGAGTAAGCCGATTTTTGATCTTGAAGCAGAGGGTGAGGTCAGCCAACAATCGACGTTTCTCTAAGGAATGTAATTTGAGTAGTTTTAGTCTTTGCCTGTAGGGATGAGGAGTCAAAGGGTTGGCTTTGGTAAGTCGCTTTTGAATTTTTTCTATCCTGTCTATAAGTGAATTCCTGTAAGGATTCCAGACAGGAGAGCTGCATTCCAATATTGGCCTAACATATGTGCAGAAGGCTTTTATTAGAATATTTTGGTCTCTTATAGAAAAGGACAATAGAATCAGTTTGGATGTGGATGGTGCTCTTTTCATGATGTTATTAATGTGTTTGCCAAAGTGGAGAGAAGAATCAATGATCACCCCCAGATCTCGAACTATGTCAACTCTTGTTAGACATATTCACAAGGGTTAAAACTTCTTTTGCAGCCAATCAGTGAGAGAATCTGTCATTTGTCAGGAGCAAGTTGCAACTGCCATTTATCACTCCATTCTGCTATCTTGTCAAAAGAATATTGTAACTGGAGACTTGTTGTAAAGCTTTACATCATCTGCAAACTCTTTGAGTTAGCAAAAGTGCTGGGTAGATCATTTATGAAGATTAGAAATACGGTTGACCCTAGAACACTGCCTGAAGAACTCCACTTGTGACAGGAACTTCATCAGAGATAAAGCCATTAATGTCGACTCTCTGTGACCTCAACTTGAGAAAATCTTATTATCTTAACAGCATTTATGTGTCTCATCTGCAAACAGTAAACATTGCCAGGGGGCAAGTGTTTTGGAAGGGTAAAAACATTCAATGTTAATTGAACACCAATTCATCAATTTTTAAAAGTTTTGAACATTTTGTTTGAACAAATGTAGTTAATGTAATTAATACATATTTTCACCTGGAACCGTTGTTTTGACTCGTTTTGGTTTAGATCTGGGACCATCACCTCTCCTGGTGTACGCGGCCACTTGAAAGTCGTACGACGTGCCAGCCTTCAGCCCGTCAATGAAAATCTCATCTTTTGAACCTTTTGAAATTTTTATTTAAAATGTTAATAAACCACCAACTATCAAGAATCGCCAAAGTTTATAAGCAGATGTCCAACCACTTTCAACATCCTTGATCATGGGATTTCCAACAATTTGTTCATTCTTATCCAACTCCAGATAGAAAACCTGGTAGCCCTGGATGAGTCCGTTTTGCTCCAAAGGGGGGCGCCACATGACGAGCACACTCGTTGAACTTTGAACTGTCACCCTGAGTCTCCTCGGGACACCAGGAACTACAAAATAGTGAATTACTAATAAAGGAAATTGATTAATCAATGTAAACATAATAATTGAATTAAATCATGAAAATGTTTGTAACAGCAAAGCATAATAATAATGTAACAGAATATAAATTTCAAGTAAGTAATTTATATTTTATTTAATATTTCTAATTTCTGTAAAGGAATATTTTATTACACGTAATTTCGTTTAAGATCACCAAAAATATTTCACTTGCCATCTTCAAAAGTTCGAACCAGAACGGGTTGAGACCAAGGTCCGTCCCCGGCGCTCGTGTACCCCGTAACTTTGAACTTGTGTCTCGACCACACCGGCAAGTCCCTCAGGACCCAGGAGTGCTCGGGGTAAGGGACATTGATGGTGACTCCGGTATCCATCCTGTCCAGTTCTTCCTCCCTGTCGCTCTTTGCGAATTCAAGAGTAGAATGAAGGACTCTGTAACCTAAAATCTTTCCATTTCTTTTCCCCTTACTGATCGGTTTCCAAATGACTCTGATGGTGGTCGAATCGAGAGCTTCAGCATGAAGGTTTTCAGGAGGTGAACTGGGAACTAAAAATAAGAATTTAAAAATTTATAACAATAACATAATCATTTATTACTACACGAGTAAATTCCATGTTACTTTATTAAATCAATGATAATATTATGACATTAAAAGTGGATATTAAAAGTACATTAATCAGTTTTAATTCAAAAACATTTAAAATAAGCACCCTCTTCTTGAGTTTCCACTTCAATTGGTCGAGAATAAGAACTCAATCCCCTCGGAGATTTGGCAGCAACTTTGAACTCGTAAACAACGCCCGGAAGTAGATTTTCCACGAGGTGAGAATTCATAGCGGACGGAACGGACACGGAAGAGTTCGAACCGATATTCACAATCGGTTCCCCTTCGTCGTCTCCGTATCCGATCGGTCTGCTGTCGACGACGTAATCGGTGACGTCGGAACTGATGGAGTGTTGCCAAGTCAGTTCGACTGTTTTTGAACTTCTGGAAACAACACGCAATCCTTCCGGAGGTTCAGGGGTGGCTGCGAGGTGGACAAAATTCCAGTTTAACAATGTGCGATGAAAATAACTTGGTGGAATAATAAGGTAACAATGTTAAGTATAACTTAATTATATGCTTCACTTACTACTGCCTATTATTTGGTAATTAATTTTTAACCATGCATGTGTAATGATCGTGCGGATGGCATGTAATTTTATCATTAAAACACATAATAAATTATTGCACTAACTCCTATTTATTTAGCAATCATAAAAATTATTTTAGTTCATCGCTAAAGGTTTTATTAAACAAATTATTCGTCAGCGAAAAACACCTTTTTCTTGCATCAGAATGGAAACTGCCTCGGAACTCGGTCCTTCGCCAGCACTCGTGAAAGCTTTGACCGAGATTTTGTAAATCTTGTTTGGGTGAAGATTGCCGAAGAGAACGCTTCTGTTGGCGACGGTTTTCATCGTCCGTAAAGGTTGAGGTTTGTCAGCATTTTCCTCGCAATAAACTTTATAGCCCTGTTGTTTCAGAGAGTTCAATTTATCAAATTCTTCTGCCATTTTTATCTCATAAGTGTTTGTTTCATGGCTGAGCAAATACTTGTTTCGAGGTCACATCGACCTCATCTCTGGCAGCTCAACTCTTGGTGTAATTTATTACATCATAATATTACTTCTAGACTTATGACTCATAATTTCTTACTTAGCTGCTTATAGTATGCATAGAATATTAATTAACTAAATTATGTATCGAATTTCGTGCATACCCGGATGATTCCGTTTGCATCGGAGGGCTCCTCCCATAGAACGGAAATACTGTTCCAACTGACAGGACTCGCTCTGACCATTTGAGGAGGGCTTGAGGGAGCTACAAGTGAGGACATGACTAACTTTTTTAAAATTATTTTTACTATTGCCACTGCTACAACAAAACACGTGTTACATGTTACTCCTATATCTACACCATCGATAGTAGCTTATCTTACGCATCTAAACAAGCATTAATAATTGAACAAAAAAATGCAATATCAATACAAAACTTGCTGGATTGGATGATTGCGCGACACACTCCCAAAAAAAAGGCAGCAGGAAAAGCGAGCAGTCATGGAATTGCACGAAATTGGAGCGAGGCACGAGCGAGTAATCGTCGAGTAAATTGGAGAGGTTAGAAAATTGTTCCGTAATCACGAGAATGACTCCATCGTTCGACTGGCGCCATAATTGAGACCCGCTGGAGAGTTGCAACACTTCCCTGTTTTAACAACGCGCCGAGAGAGCAGACGTTTTGTGACGCATGCCACGCGGTTATGGCGGGTACAAGAGCAGATGTTATTCACCGTTCCAAAATAAATCGTCTGCAAATAAGCGACTTGCGATGCAACGTAAACACGGCTGCGTAATTAATCACGTGGCAGAAAGCCGAATCACACTTCGGCACTCATCGTCTTCCCCCAAATTGAGGAACAAACACTTCAAAAGTGCCTTTGTTTATTCTTGCGCTATAATTGGACCGCTACCCAAGCCGGGGGTCAAAACTTGTGCCACGAACCTGCCTCCAAGGTGGTGATCTTTATCGGGGTAGGCCTGCTCACCCCGTCATCGCAGTGAAGCTCCACTTGTATCAGGTACTCCGTGAACGGCCTCAAGTCTGTCAAGGTTATCTGAAAGTGAAGTGGGAGACATTTTATTCAAACAAATGATTTCGATGTAAGTTTTGTGTGGACTCTTCGTTTTTTAAATTATATTTCGATCGTAGATACTGCTTGAGGACTTGAAAATACGTGATTGAGATCATGTATTCCCACAGGTTTGAACAAGATCCACACGCTCTATTTGGCCCAGTTGTGAACGCGCGGTTATATTAGTTATTGATTGTCCTTAGTTTTTGTACTTTGTTGTATGTATGCACGTAATAAGAGTTTGTCTCGTAATATTAATTGCTTTCATTTGAATTTTAATGGCTTCTTTCCACAAGCTCGATCGCATCCACACTTGAATTACAGCAATTCAGCAGTTGCTAATTTGTCACCGCTTCCCATTCGATTATCCAAACAGAGAAGCTGGCATTGATAAAAATGACTTGTAACCTTTATCCTAGCAAGCTGCGAGCTTTCCAATGCAAGGTTGAATACAATCAATCTTTTGCAACTTTTTTTCATTCTTTCTTGTCAGTTTGTGTTTCGTGTACATCAGTTTCCATTGTCTGCTTGAAGCTAAGGAATGTAACTTTGTTCATTATTCTAGGCATCCTCATTTTTAAGAACACAGATGCTTAGTTTCCACGAACGAACCCTCGTGCAGAAAAGTAACAAGAGCGACAAGGCAACAAAAAAACTTTCACGGTGGGAGTTTGAAATCATCACCAACAACAACAACAAAGTCTCTCAGGATAATGCAATTGTCTCTTCATGCGGGCGAACGTTTCCTAGCGGATTATTAAAAGCCTTCAATTTTGATATTTCAATCTTGACTGAGTTATCAAGTTCGTCACTGACATTCTGACATTTTGACATTTTGACATGACTTTTATTTTCACTTTCCTTGGAGTTTATAATTTCTTGAGTTTTGGTTTATGATTATCAGTCGTTTCACAACACAAACGTCTGCAATGTTCAAGTAAGCTCTTAAGAACTATGTTCTTCTTGAAGGTTGATCTGCATTAATCAATCAAGAACTTACAGAATTTTTTCAAGTCCTAAGCTATTTATGAATTCCACTAAACTACCTTGCAAGGTTTCCTACCTCCAGGTAACACTATTCACTATTCCAGGTTCCATCTCAAACAATCAATAGTTGGCATTAACCTGCTTCAAATGCGATTTATAATAAAAGCTTTTTTCGCTCTGAGGCAATCCTTCACAGACTGACAATTTATTTGAATATGCTTCATTTTTCGAGATTTTAGGATGAGATTGCCTTCAAAAAACCAATAATGTGATGATGAAAGTGATTGTATTACCATCACGGTGGTAATAATCCTAAATAAAAATTGTAGAAGCTGTTTTAAGATGGAGTAATGATGATGATTCTACGAGCGCATGAAGAAGCAAAAATCTGATTAGATTCTACAAAGAAAGGAAAGGATGAAAAGAGATTAAATATTGGATAGTTTGTTGAAAGGAAATTGGAATTTACGCTTTGAAAGCACATCGTCGCTGACTAGTAAAAAAAACTTGTCGAAATTCCTTGGAAATTAATTTCAAAATTCGAATATTTTATTCTTTTAAAGAAAAAAAGACAAAATAAAATCAGGAGATCAAAAATGAAAAATGAAGGTAAAGTTTTCAGGGTCAAAAACCGCTCAAACTCACACGAACTCACTTCACCCAATTAAAGGAGAGTGCGTTAATTAAGAAACTCACAAATCACACACGTACAAAGAACTGCCGTGATTATTACTATTATTGAAAAAATGTTTAAAAAGCAATTTCTTAATAATAATAATCTTATTAATTATCATTTTTATCGTTGTGGCTACTATCATCGTCGTCATCCTCCCCATCATCGTCATCGTCATCGTCATCGTCATCATCATCATCATCATCATTATTATTACAAATGATTGTAAATAAATCTGTTATTGCTGCAAAAAATACTGCTCACCTGTGTTTGCTGAGTTTCCCTCTTTGTGACGTCATCGACTTTAGATCCGTTCGTGATTGGTTGATAGGAGAGATGGAAAACTGCATTCTGGAAATCCCCATCCATCAAACTCCACTCTAGGTGAACTGATGATGACGTCACCGTCGAGGCTCTTAAGTTCTCTGGTCCTTTCTGAGAGACTGCATTCGTTTGACAATGGTTACCCTTATTACCGTCAGTATTGTTATTGAAATTACAATTATCCGGGATAATATTATTATCTGTTATTATTATCATAATAATAGTTATCGTTACCATCATTGTCATTATTAATAGACTATTAATTCTCTGTGAATCTGTTGAAATTAGATTCTAAATAAATATAAACAAAACGATATTTAATGAATACTTAATTATAGTTTAGAAAAAAACTGATTTAAAAATTAATGATTACACGACCATATTTTGACTTTTCCACATTTTTACAAACCTTTGACGCGCAGATTTACCACATGGGTTATTTCCCCAAGTTCGGAATAAGCCACACAGGTGAGATTGGAAGACACCTGTACGTTCTTCAACTCCAGAACGTTCCTTCCTTCCTGGATCTCATTCAGTTCCTGACTGCCATTTAACCACTTCACCTGGGGCATGGGTGAACCCACGGCCACGCAGGTCAACTCCACGTTTGAACCCGGTAGTACATCCTCGTTTTCCGGCAGGATGGAAAAGAACGGTGGAAGCAGTCTCTCTGTTTGTGATGGAATGATTGTGATGATGATAGGGGTGATGATGATGATGATGATGACGACGATGGTGACGGTAACAAGGAGGAGGAGGAATGTGGTGATGATAATTGTGATGACGATGGATGAGCGATCGGAGTGAACTAATAACGGTGTTGTTGCTGGAGTGCAATTGAGTGCATCCGAGGGAAGGAAATATTTTTCATACATTGATTGACGACCAGATGGCGAGTAATTGTACTGACGATGATGACGACGGCGACGATGATGATTGCAATGATAATGATGATGATGATGACGACGATGATGATGATAATAATAATACTGTCTAAAACTATGGCGATGATGATGTCACAGTGATGATTCTGAGTGATGATGGTAATTGGAGATGAAGAATTGAATAGCTAACGGCAATGACAATGCCAGCACTGGTGACGATGAGGATGATGATGATGATTAATAAATTATTATAGATGCTTTCATCCATGGATTATGAGCAGCCCTCAGGCTAGATTTTGTGGTATCACCTATTTACTTAAGGGCTACCTAATATCAAACAAAACTTCAAACATTTGCTTCACTATACAACCAAAACAACCCCCACTTCCATAAATTTTTTAACAAACAAAATTTTTTTTTTGCAATGAAAAAAGTCCAAATACTTTTGGCATAAACTTGGACAACAGGGGAATAGGATGTGCCCAATTCATTTGTTGCGACACATCTGTACTTGCCAGAATCAACTTCAAGTGTCCTGTCGACTTGAATGATGTAATTGCCTTCATCTAAGCATAGAATAATTGTACTGTAAATGCCAGGAATAATCATAACATTTAACAATAATAATAGCAACAAAAACAAAACAAAAACAACAATAATAATATTTATTATTGCTGTTATTATTGAGCATTATTATAATATAATAATAATAATAATACTAATAATAATAATAATAATAATAATAATAATAATAATAATAATAATAATAATAATAATAATAATAATAATAATATAATAATAATAATAATAATAATAATAATAATAATAATAATAATAATAATAATAAAAATAAAAATAATAATTAATATTACTAGTAATAATAATAATAATAATATAATATATAATGATTGCAGCTACCAGTGGTGAAGACTTTCATCCTGGAATGACTTTTATCATCAATTGGCATCTGATCCTTGGTGAAGAGAACAAGAGGTGAAGGACTTCCTGTCACCACAAACAACAGCACCATCTGCCTCTCCACCTCAAAGACTTGGAGTGTCGAAGAAATGGAACATTGGGGAAAACCTTCGGGCACTGTGGATGGATTGTTGTCATCAGTTTTAAATCTGTTTTGTTCGGTTAGTTTTACAATAATGATTGTGAAAATATGAATACTATTATTGTTGTTGTTGTTATCACCATCATCATCATCCTATTTAGTAATCAAAAGTATTGATTTTCGTTGTTATTGAATAATGCATTTTGTATCCATTTCAATCATGTTAAAACAATTATACTGTTTGATATTTAGATGTATGAGATGATGTTGATAAGGATGATAAATTTGGTGATGACTGCCCTGTTGATTAAATAATAAAACTGAAAATAAGTTGTCAAGAAAGCCAGCCAATTGACACGCAAGGGTAAACAATTCACAACGACGGAGCATAATTTATGAAGTTACCTCTGCCTTTCACGATGTTTAAGTAGGCCTGCGGAGAGCTGAGCGCATATTCATCAGACTGACTGGTAGAAATTCTACAAACAACCGGTCCCTGGTCTTTCCTCTTGGCCTGGAGGACTTCCAGAGTCGATTTTCCATTCAAAGATGTCACCACGAAGTTGTGACGCTTCATGGTCACCTTTTGGTCGTTGACGTACCACGTGATCGTGACGTCAGGGTCGTCCACGGCGCAGAAAAACAGGGCCTCTTTCTGCTCCTGAACGGTTAGATTGGAAGGAACTGTGGTAAACTCAAGACCTGAAACAAAAAAAGGTGTGATTCTAACTAAATTAATTATCTAAAAGCTCTAATTAGTAACTTTAAAATGAATTGCGGAATACGGTCACGCATCGTAAAGCGTTCTACAGCTAAACGGATTAGCTTCGTTTCGTATGGCGCTACATAAATTGAATTAAATGTAAACATTCAAATTGTTTTACATCTTACCACTTGAGACTGGCAGGATGGAAGTCAGGATACTAACAAGGACTAGACAACTGAAAGCAGCCCTATTGAAACAAAGGCTAACAAGATTCATCCTCTCTGGAAAGAATTCATTTGGAGAAACCATTTCAGAGACTCAACCGCATGTCTGGACTGTCTGAAATTGAGATTGAGTACCGGTAAATTAACAGGTGCTAATTTATTCAAATTAATGCCATATGAATTTAAATGCACTTTTCATCGCATGAATTCGTGCCTCAGAAAAGCAGGTAACAATGAACGAACGAACAATGCATGAATGGATGAAAGGATGAATTGACGCCATCTCTTACGTAAACAAACGCAATCACAAGGCGCAACTGGACGATTGCGCAATTAGCGAGGTGAGAGACATTCCATTAAAAATACATTTCTTGATAAACTTTGATATTTTCAAACTTTCAATCGAGGCACAAAAAAATGAAAACCACTGGAAATCCTTGTAACTGTTGTTGGTGATGGTAATGGTGCCGGTACTGGTAATGGTGATGGTAATGGTGCTGGTAGTGATGAGTATTGTAGTGTTGTTGTTGTTGGTGATAGTGATGTCGTTGTTTGAGAAGGTATGATTGGAATGCCAACGATTTACAAAAATAACAAACACATTGATTCTCTTGTTCAAGTTTTTGATCGAGTTAGGAGAATTGTGAGACAACAACAAGCACTTGAGAGACAATAATTCTATTTTTAAAATACTAGTTCTGGTTCGTCAGTGCAAATTTTATGCTTTGCGAATACTCCACTTACATTAAGAACACTATTTAAACTTTTAAGGAAAATCTCAAAATAATGATGAATAAGTAGTTAAATAATCCAGTTGCACAACATTTGTGTTAATTCCACGTAATGAGATTTTTACCGACTGCTTTAAGAGTGTGCAGGTACGAAATTAGCTTAAATAAACGTTATTTCAACCTGAGAAAAGTTAACAAATAATAATCATAATTTATTCCAAATCTTAGAAAATAAATTTGAGTCGTGCAAACACCCCAATTTCAGGTGATAAAGAGCGAATGAACGACCGAATTGTGAAAGTAAACAAGTAGTAAAATATATGTTAAAGTGGTAAACCTGGTTAACTAGCAATAAACCACGCCTACAAATGAACAAGCCAATTCCATGACAAAATGTTTAAAATGCTCTTCGCTACAGGTGACTTTGCCTCGAAGCATTCAAGTTTTTATGTCGTCAGATAAAATCTTAAATTGAATCCAGGTTACCCGCAAGTTTGCGTTTGTGATTCAATCCTTGCTAACAACAATAATAGCTCTCTAATGATGTTTTCCGAATATAATGCATCAATAATAGTGCTTAACAGAATCTACCTGCAAGAGACATCACAACTATAATCAGCCGAATACCCTTGAGAGTTTGACAAAGCAGACATTTTTAGTTAATTTCTAACTTTTTGGGATCAAACAACTCTGACGAGCTACTGGGATCCTAAAGCTTTGTTACGCTTCAAACTGAGGCATAAGTAAAGGCCTAATTGAAATTAACATTGCAAATGGATGACATTGGAAGTGGTGATCTTTAAAAATACTTTTCCAGATCAAATGCCTCAGTCGCTGTTGGCGGGTCGTTTTTAATTTGCACCGTGGTGAATTAAACGGTTGCATCTTGGGTGTCACAAAAACCATAGATTAATGGAATGCAAAAGTCGTTCCAATATTCGTGTTTGTTTAAGGTGACTTTAAACAACAGCATGTCTGGAATGTTTGACTTTTGTAGAAAAAGATTTACGATACGATGATAATAGGAGAATATTTTTCACCCCTAGATCGGACATTGATCATGCCCACCCCGATATTAGTTCAATTAGGTCTGCCCCATAAAACCTGGCCGATTGTAGGTTATAAGCAAATTTTAATCAATCATAAGTTGAAGTGGAACACAACCCAACATCAAAAGTTGGAAACATAAATCATTGACGAACATCACAGCTACGTAGTGTCCTGATCCTGTTTCAATCATAAATGGATTATAATAACCAGGGATGGCTGGCTTATTAGCAAATAAATTAACTCGTTATTGAAACCGGTCATAGTTTTCGAACAGAAACGACACGTGATTGTTGGATGAAATAGATCATCTCTGAATAATCTTTCACCTCCAACGGAACAAGAATACATTTTCAAACGAGATGTGCACAGGTGCGGATCGACGCAACTCCAAAAAGATCAACAAATGTGATTAATGCGACGACTATTACCTCAATGAAGATAATTTATGTCCACCAAATCATCCATGCTGTTTCTTTTCGCTGTTCATGGCTCGAAAAGTCAAACATTTCTCATCTCTACAAAGAACTTCTAACCAAAATCACCCAGGCAAAGAAAAAAGCATCATTTAATCATTTAATCCGGAGAATTACAGAGAGACGCAACCACTTTTAACCAAATGCCCCACCACGTCTCGGCGATCATAACGCTCGAAATGAATTCAGATAACAAGGTACGATGACCCGAGCAATCATAGTAATGAGTTTAAACTTCTCAAAGGTCCCATTTGTAATCATCTCTAATAGTATTACCAGCAGCTTAAAATGGATGAATGCCATAATTAGGGAAATTATTACATCAGAGACGCTCCAAGAGCTGCCATTAAAATCCCCGCTGCCAAGAGAAGTTAGATCAAAGGAAAGCGCCTACAAAGGCGTCTGCTACAATAAAAACTCTTAGAACTCTTAATCATGTCACCTTCTGAGAACTCGAAATTCTTGAACTAAACTTCTTAGTGCTTAAAACAACTTTTCACGAGTCTCAAAATATCGATTTGTTAGACTTTTAATACGTAATTTTTGTTGCGCTTCGAACTAAACACAAAATATCGTTGTTAGAGATTTATAGATTCGGAGCACAACAGGAACGTATTGTTGGGGGTCACCCCACCTGCTTTTAAAAAATTTTTATAAAAGAGGCCACCTTCTCATGTTTTACGTAATGTGGGGGGTGTAGCCCCACCTTCGAAAAAGCTGAAATGACGTCCCTGGAGCACAAATAAAGGTTCGGATGATGTCCTTTATCGTCAATTGTTTAATGCCGCCGTCACGCCGCTACAGTTTCGTAGCAGTCTTCAAAACTTTTTTTAAAGTTTCCATTTGGACTTTCAAAAACTATGTCCGGCAATTTTCATAAATAAAAACTAGATTCCATGCTGTTGGAAGTTCTCGTGTGTAATTGATCCACGAATTCGACAATTGGCTTGACCTTGTCTTTCTCGTATGCATGAATTTGGCAGGAAGCTGAATAGCTGAAACAAGTCCAATCATGTTCTTTGAGAGAAATCATTCCTTTCACCTTCGTTTGTAACAAATGTTCAAAAATAAATGAAGCGCAACATTCGGTTATACGGAACTGGATTTGTTTACGTTCGGAGGTGATTTGTTGTAGAATTAACACCGATGTTTAAAAATTCAATTCGAGAAGGAATAAATAATTTACTTTTACTACAAAGTCATTAAAGGAAGTGAAATAAACATTCGAACAAATAGTATCAAGCAATAATAAATTACGGCTGTTAAAACACGTTAACAGTGTTAGTCCTTCAAAACAGAAATTATCCTTGTAAATTAATAAATTAATACGAAAACCATGTCAGTTTAGGTTTTATAGTTCATTTAACATCTCGAATCGTGAAAGCAAGTTTAATTATTTGACGGATTGTTTGTCAAATTAGATGAAATCCAAAATCCAAAAATATTTCCCACATTAAACGCTGAACGAATGAACGAAGTAAAAGAAAAGGAGCAATTTTTAATGGAAGTCTTAATACGTTGCAGGTCGATAAAATAAATTTCAATTATCGCTGTTTGTTGTCTGAAAACCAGGTTTATCCAGACGTATCCAGACGTTCACCTTTATTGGCATTTCAACCTGTTTAATTCAATTGCATTGTTTCCTTCGAGCGTGTTATGGAACACACGTGTCAGGTGGAAATCTAAAGTGGAAAGGAGCAGATGCGTGTTTTCATGGCACATCAATTTCCAGATAAACGTGGAGATGGAGGGGTCAAAAGGTCAAGAGTTCAAGCAGCACCTGACACGTCCCAGGTGAGGACAGTCAGCAAGAAGTGTGTCAAGATGTGTCAGTGCGTGTGCTTGCATGAGTGTTTTTTTAATTGAAAATTCGCATTTAATTGATCGGAACTATTTGTTTTTAAAGCTAATTTGCATTTCAGGACAACAAACGTATAAATATCTCGATCACTTAAAAAAAAATCCCAAACAACCGAAATCGACTCAAACAAACTTAAACTCACCTCAACTGGATTCGGACAGCAGTGATTACTGTCAAGTCGTGAAATCTTGACAAAGAACGATTAAATAATACAAAAATTGAAATAATCAACAACGAGATGAAGCCCTAAAATATCTTTTAATCCTGTCGGCGAGAGTCACTTTCATCAGCGGACAACAATCGAGCGAGGGTCTCACAAACAGTATTTGAAAGAACAACACGCCCTTATGTCGATCTGTGCGCGAACCAATGGCTATCGAGTAGAGCGACACGTGCACCGATGCTAGGTCGTTTGGCTGATGATGATGATGATGATGATGATGATAGTGGTAATTAGATGGATTAATAAATAACTTGATTAATAATTAATATCACCTTTGGCTGATGATGATGATAATTAGATGGATTAATAAACCAAGTAGACAATAATTAGTTGTCTTTAATGAGATGACAGTTAGATAATTATTAGTTGGTATTAAAAATACAAGATTCAATTATTTCATAATAGAGAAATAAAACGAGATATTGTCTTGATTTGATTTGATGTTTTTGAAGTGTCATATGGGCACATAAACAAGAAATAAAGAAACATTGAGGTTTAGATTAGACTACGTGAGCAGTTAACAACGTGATATGGATCACACAATTATAACTCACGCCACAGAGATAACAACAATAAAAAATCGTACTCAGCCACCAATACCAGTGAACGTCATTCCGACCTTAGTCTTGAAATTAGATCAACAGACTATCACGTAACCCTAACGTACCTGATCCTCATTAAGGCGTTTCGTATGCGAGTGTTAGCACACGAATAGTGTTCTGCTCCGAGCTTTTGCGGCGCTGCTAACATCTCATCCCATCTCGTGTCACTGACGAGACAAGCGGTCTCCAGCGATGTCACGCTGAACAAACACTCAACTTGAAGAGCTAACCTGGGCCCGTGTCATCAACAAGACAAAATGGCCGACCATTCAAGACCTAGCCCATGTCAGCGCCTCATTGTTATAGCGGCAAATCAAATAAAGATGAGCTGGGTGGTACGCTTTCCCACGGAGCGGATTCACCGGGTGGTTAATGTTGTTTTATGCCACCGCGTTGTGCTAATGGAGATAATGGAGAAATAGATGAATTTAAACCCATGTGGGAGAGAACGAGAAGGCGATGAAAGTTTAAATGTTCGGTGGGAGATAATACATCTAATGTCTGAAACGATGTTAGGTGCGCGTGAGTTTGTGTTAATGTCGACAGAAAATGGACCAACATCGATGACCAATGACATGAGGGAAATTGTGTCAGATCTCAGAAGCCCTGAAGCATGCCAGCATTTATAAATGTCCCTCTCCGAACTATAGGGGAAAGTAATAGCTCCGCTATACCGCACTAATGACGATGCTATTGGTTTTTCTCTTTAAAGATTTTGTAATTGCCAGATTTGCAAATTAAAATTAATTGGTCTTGAAAATCAAATTTTAAAAAAGCAATAAGATAAGCCAAATTCAAAGTCAAATATAAATACCAGTTTTGCAAAATATTATCCTCAGACGACTGAACTCCATTTGTTGTTGCAAAGCAAGTGCATTGTCAAACATAGCCAATTCTAAAGCAATGGTGTTGTTAAGGACTTTCTTTATACGATAAAAAATACTACAGGTGAGCTGATGCTTAAGTCAAACAAAATCTATGTTCATCTAAAGTTTTAAGTGCACATTAAATCTTCCTCATTTTTATCTATTTCTAATCAAATTTATTTTACCAAATACAAGTTTAACATGAATTAATTCTATTAAACAAATTGTCTTTTATTCATATCCCTCGGAGTTTGTCGTATTTGTAAACAAAATTACGAAGTAAATTTGAGCGGGAGATGGAGGCTTCGGTGCTTGCTTTGGCCCCCAATTTGGGAGTCAAGTCGGACTCAATCATAAAGTATTTCTGAAGAATTTAACGTGGTTCATTTGCCAAAAATCCTAATTTTTATTGATTTCGCTTAGAAAAGCAACAGAACTGGCGAGAATAGTGGAATCGAAGTGGAAAAGCAGCCCTTTGTCATCTCTAAACGTTTCCAGTATCTCCATAGCAGTGATGTGCTTGGAATTGGCTGCAGCTCACAATTCCCAACGCGTTGATAGAGTAAATAAATTATAATTCTAGTTTATTTTAAACACCAGTATATGGGCACTTTTCAAAACAGAATGCTGCAATTCGACTGAGCACCTTAACAAAAAAGATGTATTTGGCAGCCTTCAATATGGTTCAACAAATGTTGGACATGAAGCAAGACACCTCCATCTCAAATTTGTCAATTCAGTTCGGATGTTCCGAGGCAAAGAAATTGGCAGAACGAATCCTTTCGAGGTTAGCGAAGTTACAAACACTTATTTTTGTTTTAATTGGTTGATTGTATATATTTTTTTGAATATTGTGAATCCCAGATACCAGTCATCCCAAGGCAATCTGGACCTTGCAGACTTCAATGCTGAGCTTTTCAATGCTGCTTCTTTATGTGCAGCTTGCAAGTATGCTGTTACAAGAACTATTGATTTATTGAAGTAATAGTAGGATATAGAAACTTTTGCATTCAATTTGTATGTTTTGTGTTTGAAGGAAGTTAAAGTTTAAAATTGACAAGGTCAAGATCGTGGCTTCAGTTGGAGTCACGAAACCCGTTTTCGACCGTTTGGTTTTGCAATTTGAAAAGATTGCAGCAGAAGTCATTGACACAAAAGGTGCTCAATTTTCTCTTAAATACTGATCTAAAATATTTATTTTTGTAAGTATTAACACAATCATTAAACCGTCTGCAGAAAATCCAAGTACAAATGAAGTGGAAATATCAAGAAATCTTGCTGATTCTATAGAACAAGTCTCTGGTAAATGTACTTGATCATGTTTTGCAATCTCTCAGACTGTTTAATCACTGAAACCAGTTTATTAAAACTTTGTTATCCTTAAAGAGGCTCTTGAAGTTGAGTCTCGAAATGTTGGAAAGCCAGCAAATGAAGAAGAAGAGGAGGACTATCAGACCTGGAAAAATAGAATTCTTTCTCAAGCCAGAGCAGCTTTGGCCCAAAAGTGATGTAGATATAAATCAAACACTAGCCCTTGTTTATAGATCCATAATTAATGCAAATAAATTATTTTGCTTTGCCACATCTTATTATTCAAGGTGGTTTATTATTAAACTTAAATGAAGGCTTTCAAAATATGGTCGGTCAATTGTTTATCTAGAAGGGTGAGTTGGCTGCTCATTTTTATTCCAGCCGAAAGATCAACGAGTTTATGCAAACTGTAGGCTCCCTCTCCAGTTCTCGTTTTATTTGCTACTCGCGCGTACCAAAGTACCGCACACGAATGTCACCGATTCCTACCCTGAGACTGATTCTTTGCCCTAGCCTCTGTTTTTTCTGAGTATTTTACGTAGCAGGGCGTGGTTTTGATTTATTGCGATACACATTCATTCGCTTCAGACGCCATATGAGAATTTTCGCGCAATGCTGCATGAGAAAATGGAGTGTTTGCTCTCGTGTTGTATCAGTTGTTCGAGACACAACTAAACTATTTTCTCTTTCTCGCAAAAACAGATAAACTTGATTAGCTTCTTTAGATAGCATGACAATTCTTTCGTCATCTTCGCCAGAAATAATAGATTCGCAGTCGACGCCCACAACGTAAACAATACGACAGCTAATGCTTTTGAAGAGTAAATGCAAACAAGTCATATAATTGGATTCCGAACGTCGTCTGTCCAATTACCTCATTGTGACCTTTTACATTAGTCACACATGCCGTTCTGTCCACCATATGCCCGCTTCACTATCCACGAGAGACGTGATTTTATCATGACGAGAATATTTGTGAAAATTATATTATTATTACTTGAATACGAATATTCGTGAGAATTATATTATTATTACTTGAATACGAATATTAGTGAGAATTATATTATTATTATTTGTCGACGAATACTTCGATGGCCACATTTTGAGATAAAATCCTCAAAAGGTTTGAATGAGTACGTAAAACAGTTTCTAAATTGCAAGAGAATCACTGCTTCTTTGCAATGAATCAAAGAGGCTTTCGGTGCATTTCATAGTTGACTTCACAGAGAATGACTTTGCAGCTGACGTGATGCTCCAATCTGATCACAAAATTCATCATTAAAGACACAATGAAATTGCAAATTCATATTCCACTTCCAAGAAAAAACACAGCTTGAGATATATAGTTTTATTCTCAATAAGCATAGAAAAATCTGGCAATAAACGTGAATCCATTGGTCAAAATCAAAGCAACCCGGCATGCCCAACGTGCGACACCTCGAATGAAAAAAGTAGAATCGCAAACAACTCAAAAATATAATGAAGCAGGTTAGAGCGAACATTGGATTCAGGGGACTAATGTGTAAAATACCTCAACTCGACGAAAGGAGAAAGCTAGCGAGAAATTGCATTAAAGGTTGCTAGGTTAACTCTACTAAAACACGAAATCTACTCTGACAAATTATCTGGATAACCTAAAACCATTAAAAAGACAAAAAAAAAATAAACACAGGTAATTTATATCCAGTGATAAAATGACGAAGCTGATTAAAACTATTAAACGGTTTGGTTATCGACAAAAAATTTGAACCGAGTTGAAGCACGTTTCCCGCAGGTAGATCCAACTCATTAATTGACAAAAAATTGCAAACAATTAAATTTAATCCCCACTTTAAGGAGATAAAAATGAACACGAGACTTGTTTCCAGTCAGTAAGTATCCTGGATTTCTCCCGAATGGCCGATCGTAGTGAAAAAAGCAAGCCATGAAGTATAAGGAGGCATTTTAAAGAAAAATTAGTGAAATTCAGCTCCATATCACCAGAATGTGATATGCTGTTATTAAGGGGTACAAAATAACGATCCAAATTCAACTGAAATTCAAATATATAATTCCAATGAATTAAACGAATGAACATTTTGTCTCTAAGTCGACAAGGAAGGAAAGATTTATTCCACCGACAGAATAATGCTGCCTGTCTCAGAAGGCTTTTTTCCAACGAATTTGTGACTCTAAAACCTGTTTAAAGTCTCATCATTGTTAACTAAACAGTGTTTCCACACTGCAATTAAGCAACATTTTCATGATTTCAAAACGTACAACGAAGGGATAATCTTCTTACAGAACACGTCTAAACACTATTTTCACAAAATATAAAAACATTAATCAATTAATGACGATCTCAAACATCACAAAAGCTCGCAAGATTTTAATATTAAAATAGAAAAAGCATGTCTCTAGCAAGGTTTTCAGCATGATTTGAAATATAAAGGATTTTCTGACAAGCTAAGAGAGCCTCTCAGAAGCAGGCAAATGTGGAACATGTAAATAGTTTCTCTAAGTCTCCAGGTGCTTGATGAAATCTCAGCAGGTGTAATGAAATTAAGATCGGCTACTACCTTTGAAAAGAGTCAATCATCGAGAGCGGATCAAAGCAGATTTAGACAAAGTTAAAAGTTGAAAGAATATATAAAAATTATCTGTGACAATTAAGCGATCGTACAACACTTTCCACACTTCTTCTTTTTCTTCAAGTTAATTTCTTCTGCTTTTTGTGGCGTTTCCAGGGTACTGGTAACTTTTGAAACTTCAACCACCACCGACTGGGATTCACATTTCTGGACAACATCTTGTGTGGAATGAACCTGGCCTTCAAGACTGTTTGAAGTGTTGCATTGCACTTCATCCTCTACATGGCAAGAATCTTTAGGAACGTTATTGTTTTCCATGTTATCTGGATCTGCAATGTGGATCTCTGTCCGAGTGATGGTGGAGTGAGATATGATATAGTCGGCTTTTTGCGAAAGAACTCCATCAACATTGAAAGGATTTTCTCCACTTTCCTTCCTAAACATTAAAGTATTACATTTAACGCAAAGAAAATATTAATGTTCTTATAAAAAACATAGATTAAAAATCATGCAGTACTAATTCCTTCAATTTCTCAAAAGCCAAAACCTTATTTACATAGACAAACGCAAGATTAATGATTAATAAACAAGTTTTGCCAAATATTTGGATTTTGCAATGCCTCAGTTTGTATTATCAAAGGTCAAGAACAGATCATGTCCGAAAACGATTATTAGCAGTAAAGTAACGATCGGTCTAAGCTAAGTCGCAAGTGCAAATATCTAAAAAATACAATTACAATAAAATGTCGACGACAACACTTTATTTAAAACTAACTTCGAAACTACAACAGATGTTTCGTCTGCCATGTTGTGAGTTTTCATTCGCCGAGACCAGGGATGACTAACTTAAAGAACTTTAATATTAAGGGTGTTACAACTTTTATTCAGAAAAAAGCAGAACACTCCAATTTCTACTAAACTCTACAATAATTTTTTTGTCGCGATTTCAACTCTAGATTAAAGACTATAAGCACCATAGCCTTATTCCGAAGTGGGCTTCTGAACACCTTCTGTCCAATGGTGCAATTGAATTGCCTAAATTGTATACATGCATTTCATTTTATATCAGTAGCTCACTTTCATTTCATTCCATTTTAGGCCTTAGTATGCGATATGCACAACCCTTTAAACGAATAAACAGATTAGCAATTTCTGAATAATTCCTCTCCCCAATATTTTAAATATGGAATGAAATAAGTTTGTGGCTATCCAATTAGCGTGGCTTATCAAAAAATCATTTTATATAATAAGTTATTATTATATAATTCTAAAGCCATGCTTATGTTATTGCATCAAGTGAAATCCTTCACACCTTAAAATTTAGCGTTTAGATTAGTATAAGCATTTTCTATTCTTCAAATATTTCTTTGATTTATAAATTAGTTAGAAATGATAAGGATTAACCATAAACTTTCCCGCATTACTTTTTTGGGGAAGTGTTTACAAAATATGTGTTTAAACGCGGATGTTGTTCGTTGAAGGATATGTGTGTTTGATGCTGATCTTTAATTCAGTCCTAATTCACAGTTGAATATGGCCGAGGAGGATATCACTGTTCCATACACCAGTTAATTGTTCTTTACTTTTGGGGACATGATGATTGAAGATAAACTTAGTTATATTTCTATTCAGATTTAACTCTTGAAGAGAAGCTACAGTTGGCCAGAATATGTAAGAGGAAAGATCAACTTATTTTGGAGATAGAGGTAAAGTATTTCTAACATTAGGAAGTTATTAGCTACACAAATATTCTAAGTTTTCAGAAGCTAATTATTTGAATTTTTGTCAAGCAACTCAGAGAGGAAATCTTGCAAGTCACAAGTGAAATTGAAGCATATGAAAATAATGAATTAGAGAAGTAAGATTTTTGCAAATAGCTGCAAATGTGAGCAAATAAAGGATTTTTATTCCTGGAAATGTGCGACACTCAAAGCATTTCTTGGTAAATAGCCTCATCAATCAAATGATGAGGTCAAACTGTTTGAAAAGCATAACATAAATTCTTGAATATTTAATTGAATTATTTTTGATTATTGAAAGTATTTTGAACAAGCATCACGTGAAGTTGTGAACCCAAATTCTACAAAAATCATCATCTTACAAACTTTCTTTAGAAAAAAAGCCATATTATTTTATTAAGAGATTAGTCATAAGATTATTTGTTATGAACAATTTAAAATTTATAGGGAAAATCCTCAAGTGAGATATGCTCACATTGGGAAGAAAAAATTTAACATCGATCCATCCAAGGTGATTTATAAAGCCCAAATGTTATCTGAGTTAGAAATTCATTTATAAATTGAATTAATCTTGACAAAATAAATAAAAATTTTATTAAATGAAATAAGTGACAAATATAGCATTTCAACTAAAATAGGGCATCAACTACTTGATCGAACACGAGATCATTGAAAACACGACGGAAAGCATCGCAAAGTTCTTGTACAAGGGCGAAGGTCTGAGTAAAACTGCCATCGGAAATTATTTTGGAGAGAAGTGAGCTTCAAAAATTTATGTAAATTAGAATAAATTTCTATTCTTATTAAATGTAAGCACATTAATAAAAATTATTGTTATTTTGGTGAGTTAAATGATGAGTTAAAAATGATTGCACATTATTTTGGTACAACTAATGCTAAAATAAAATTAATATCAATATTTATCAATTAATGTAATAAAAAATAATCACACATTAATTTCAACTTAGCTGATACTCTTGATGTTATTTTTTTATCATGTTAAATATTTCAATTCAATTTCCTCGTTGGAAGACATGATTTCTGTAATCCATTAAAAAGTTGCATGCGTCCGGAGTCACCGCATTCCAGTGATCTGAAGAAATCAATTTAAGATTCATTTTTTATTTCATGCAGGCTCAACACATATTTCATAATTTTTAGTTTCATTTCTGATGTTCAACACAGTTGCCTATTTGTCTCAAAAATAGAATATTGAAAATAAGTTATTATTCTGCTATGATTCTTAATTTTAACTTTATTTTCTTACCAGAGATGACTTCAACATTGAGGTCCTCAAAACATTCATTCAACTCACAGATTTTGAGGGAATGCCTCTAATGGATGCTTTTAGGTTCGTCACAAGTTATTTTTGTCATTGTTGTTTTACGGCTGCTATTACCTTGTTAATTGCTATTTATAATTACCATTTATACGGATCACTATTATCTAGTAATTTCAACATTTATTGACTCGTTAATGTTGAGCCGGTTGTCGTACCTCAGGCATTACTTGTCCGGATTTCGTCTGCCTGGCGAGGCTCAGAAGATCGACAGAATTGTAGAAAAATTCTCAGAAAGATACCACGAACAGAATCCTGACTTCTGCAAACATCCAGGTTTGATGTTGATATTAAAAATTGAAAATCAATTATGTTAATTACTTGCATCATTTACAACACATTACTCAAAGTCATCCGATGAATTGCTCGCTCATAATTAGAAAGCAATTATTGATTTATGGCTGTAGATGGGTGTTTACTATGATAATCATATTAGACGGCAAAACCAAAGTCTGCATTCCTATTTGTTTCTAATCGGGCAAACTTCTTTGAGACGTGCTTGTGTTTCAAGCATCACTTCTTTGCAGACAACTGCTACATCCTCTGCTATTCCATCATCATGATGAACACTTGTCTCCACAACATCAACGTCAGAGACAAACCTTCGGTCGAGCAGTTCATCTCCATGAATCGGAACATCGGAGAAGGAGGAAACTTTCCGGACGAACTGCTCAGGGTGAGCGTCGCTTGGCAGAGTCGTCTGCGGAAGGCAATTTAAGAATTACTTTAAGGGTTTTATTCTTTACATCAGGTCATCTACGAAAGCATAAAAAGCGAGCCTCTGAAGTTGATAGACGACAGCGACAGCGATCTCATGCTGACGTTCTTCAACCCGGTCAAACAGGGATGGCTCTGGAAACAGGGTAAGTCAAAGGGTCGCAATCGGATTAACCTGTCGATCGAGTATTAATCGCTCGTTCGCTTTTTAGGAGGTCGAGTTAAAAGCTGGAAGTGGAGATGGTTCATTCTGAATGACAATTGTTTGTATTATTTCGAGACAACCGAGGTTGGTTAAATGAGTTTTTGTTGGAACGAAGCTTTCGAAATTAACCACGAGTCTGCACAACTCACAGGACAAGGAGCCGAAAGGAATCATTCCCCTGGAAAATGTTCAGGTGAGAGAAGTACCAAGCACTCACAGGCAGCACTGCTTTGAAATTCACTCCAAAGGAAATGATGTCATCAAGGCTTGTAAAACCAATTCAGAGGGGAAAGTTGTTGAAGGTTGTAATTGTTATTTATTTTGATTACATTAGGCATTGTTAATGTTTCGAAAAATAAAGATAGTTTAGAAAGTATCGAATTAAAATTAAATTTATTTATTTCTGTCCCCCATCTGCCGAACGTCCAGGGAAACACAACGTTTACAAGATGAGTGCACAAACTTCGGACGACAGAGAAGAGTGGATCCGAGCCATAAGGTAGGTTTCTGCTTTTAAAGATGTCTGTTACACATGCTAATCAGTAAACATATAAGTAAGTTTACAAAAGAGAGTTTTTGCCTCAAATGCTGTTCAATAATCATTCAGAAAATCATTTACAAAATGTCATCATAATCTTGCAATAGTTGGCGCTACATTGAATTCCAAAAATGTTTCGTAGGACCAGCGTCAGTGACAACCCTTTCTATGCCATGCTTGCGAGTCGACGGAAAAAGGCTTCAGAAGGATAAAGGAACATCGGACTAGCAGGGCTGGTTACGAGGGACTTGAAAGAAATCTAACCACTTAAATTCATTAACCAGAAGACCGATGTAATGCCTAATACTGTAATGTAATACCTGTAATCCCAACTGCAGATTCAGTAATCATGAGAGGATATTTTTCACAAAGTGCAATCAAATTGTTGAAAAATTAGCTTTTCCAATTAGCTGCAATTCCAAGGCAGGCATGAGAATTATATTAATTTTCATGAAAATACTCCAGCTTTGGATTGCTGACAATTGACTTTTGCTGCCTTAGTTTGTTTTGACCTCCAGCAGGTGCTTGCAATTTGATTCGAGCTTCATTTGGAATGTGCAAATTTCTTGATTTTTCTGTTCATTTGATCCTCACTTTTTTTGCCAGCATTCCACAGAATTAAATTAAAAATCCTTTATTGAGGAATTCTGAATCACTTTTATTTTGAACAAGAAGATCACAATATTAAGTTAATTTTAAACATGTTCACTTAAAACAGGCAGTTCTCAAATTTCAACAACGCCACCAAACTCGGTGGGTAATAGCTGATTTGCAAAACACGTCTAAAATGACTGTTCCCTCCTAAGTCAACAAAGTTTAAAAAGATCACCAAACGAAAAAATAAAACTCACGCAAGATTAACAAATAGTTATGTTATTATCAACAATTATCATAAAAAGCTGATTACTCAGCTCCTGGCGTTGGCCCCTAACGACGAAAGTTTGGCGTCTGCCTTTTCCAACTTTTCAAAATGCTTCTGTCCATTTCTGATGTTAGACAAGGTCACAATGGATGCTGAGAACAACATCAGTAGACTTAAATTATATAGTACCATCAACAATGGTAAATTTGAACTACATTGAAACCATGCCAATTCTAATTTTTTCTTAACGTTGATTTAGCGTTCGGTTAGATAAAATTGCTCAATAAATAAATGAGATACATAAATAAATTAGCCACCAATCCACTATTAAAATAATTGCAAAAAGAAAGCCTCCCTGATCACGAACACTGACTTATCTCGGGATCCGAAGTGACCACCATGACGTAAGTATTGGGAGTGAAGCTTTCTATGTAGGCCGCAAATTTCGAGTTTCTGACTTCGATGCTGTTGAAGGAGGCTGTCACTTTGCTGCAGCTGATCTTAAACTGTTTGATGATGTTGCTGATCTTCTCGAAGCGATGGATGTCTGGATGGTTCTTCCTCTCGCAGTGGCATATGACCTGTGGAAGCATGGAAGCCGGAGTTCAGCCATTATTGATTGTTTTGAAAAATTTCAATAGCTTGGTTTGAATATAGTGGCTAGTTTGTTCAAATAGCATAGACAAATCTTCAAATTACGTATAAACTAGTGCATTAATGCAAATAAACTACAATTAATAATACTTATTAAATGTGGATTATACAGAGCCAGTTTTTGACTCATTTTGAACGAACCAGAAACGTCGCCTTCTCGAACAGTAAAATCTCATCTGCCTCCAAAAGTTCAGCAAATTTGACTAGACTAGTCTCGATCTGTTTGATGTTTGGAATGAGTTGGTAAACGATGGCAGACCAGGCCTTGTACAGGGTCTCGTCCCAGATGGAAGTGGCAAAACACGTGCAGCTCCTTTTTGAAATTTCTTCTGTCAATTCTGTCAGTCTGCTCTGTCTGTCCTCGAATAACTACGACAAGAATGTGATTTTATTGGCTCTCTCGAAGGTTCAAGAACAAATCAAACAAACGATTTCATCGGAAATAACACGACAACATCTAGGTCAAACAATGACAGGGACTTTATCGACTCTCATGTAATATTTTGATTAACTCTTATAAATTCGTCAAGCAATAAATGTCATGCATGCAGTAAATTACATCTTTTTTGACAAGACAACAATAATTACTTTAAAAAAGTGGCAAATGAAAACAATAAAAATAAAAAACACTCCAAAGAACCCACTTTCTTTTGTTCATTTGTTTGTATGAGATCCATCTTGTGGATGAGGCAGAAAACTTTGGCATCGGGAGAATAACTGCTCAGAGCCTCGAGGCAACGTTTGTAGTCTGCAAGATCTTTGTCTATTTCCCTGCTTTCGACGTCGAAGACGTAAATGAGCACCTCGACACTCCTGAATATGTTCTCCTTCTGAGCTGACAGATAACTCTCCAAGAAGGCCTCCTGTCCACCGCAGTCCCACAAATTCAAAACTAGGTTCCCGAGGAAACGAACGTGGGAATGTTCAACTTCAACTGGAACGAGGAAATAAATATTATTTCTAAGTGCACTTCAAGACAAGTTGCTTCGTTTTTGTAGCATGACAACCAGGTAGTCTGTTGCAATCATGTTTGCATTTTATAACAAAAATATACAAAAATGAAAAAATATAAAAGCGTTTTTCAAAATACATTTGCTCACATATACTTTTCTGAAAGGCATAACCAATTTTTAAAAATATCACCATTCAGTTTTAAAATGTTCAATTAATTGCTACAATCTTTAGAGTGGCTTTTGGCTTCAAAATGCAGAATATGTGAAACATAGAAATTATGCTTAATACATTAACTTGCTGGCCAAAATTTTCATTTAATCACAAAATTATCTCAGGTGTTCAAATACTTTATTATGAAGATATTCAATTAATAATTTTTCTACATATACACATCAAGAACTTAAATGTGAGGCAAAAGTAACGTAAAACACAAACTTGTTGCTCCTAGTCTCCTTGTGTCCCTAGCTATGAAATTTGCAAAAATAATTGACCTCATGCTGGTCTTCCCAGCTCCACTTTTACCCATCAATAGTACCTAAAAAACACATTGTGAAACTCAAAATTTGGTCACTTCATGAACATGTCTTTGTTGTAAAAGTTATAAGGCATTCAGAAATAAACATTTTGTGCTATAGCGCGACAAAAATTACTTGTGAAACCAACTTTTTTCTTCGTCGTCATAGCCTATAAAATGTCATTCAAAACTATAAAGGAATACGTAATACTAGGGGCCACCGATAACAACCAGGTCTAACAAGCTAGTAAATATAAATACAGCAAAAGTATTAAAAGATTGTTACCGCCTGTTATAAAAATTTGTGGTTTTATATATTTTTAAAAATTGTTAAAATATAAAAATTGTGCATATTGTCTTATGTTAAAAAATTAGTTTGTAGGTTATTCGGTATAGTTTTGTTGAATTTTAAGTATTTTCACAATTAATTAAATTTTAACAAAAACAAAAATAGTTAGCGCTATAAAAGCAAATATTAACGCCCCTAAAATTCCAAAGCTCTAAAACTTTTTATTTCTCAAACGTTGTATTCCTATAATTATAAACATAAGTCTGTTCATATGTTTTCTAATGATTGCTAGGTTATTTCGAAACTGACTCAATATCTAAGGCCATTGATTCGATATATATCTTCTATATATGTGATGTATGCATAAGTATATATTAAGAGTCACGAGTTATGTTTTCCAAATGCTAGTCAGAACACCTCCGCCAAACTATCCAGCCAATTTACCTTACGTTTTTGTTTCCATTTTTTTTTAACTAGCTGAACTTTACTATGAACGAGGTTTGACTATTTACTAACCATGGGCATAATTCAATGAATCACATTTATTTTTGGTTTTGAAAGTAAACATGACATACAAAAATTTTAATTTAATTAAATAAAATATTATTAAAAATATTTATAAAAAAATATAAATAGAACATTTTAATAAATCAGTTTACATATTTGTCTATGTTTACATTCTTCAAAACAAGGCGGGTGCTGTTGTGTGTGGTGATTCCAATGAAACTCTGGAGTAATATATGCAATTTATAAAAAGGAGATGCATGTACCAACATTAAATTTAAGGATCCAAGTGTTGCCAGCTTTTGCTCCTCTAAAGTAGGAATTGATGATACCGCATTGCAAATCGTGTTCAAAAAGCTTGTGTAACTACATTTAACTTTGATTTTATTCTGATAGATTTATTTCATTATTTTAGCACAAGTCATTTACATGTGTAAATGTTTAGTACATTTACTTGCTGGATGCTTAGAGAGGATTATTTACAATATAATATCATTTCCATTAAATATTTTTATTTGACCAATATTATTTCGAAAGATCTAATTCGTTGGTCTTGTTTTATGTTTATAGCAGAAAAAAGAAATTTGTTAAAGAATGTCATGTGCTGAATGTTGAATCAAATTTGTTTACACTTCATCTGGAGAGGGTTCAGTTACCAAAAAGGGTTCTAAATTCCCTTTCTAATATTTTAAAGACTGATGACTCAGATGAGACCCAAAAAGTCAAGGAAAACAATGAACACATTGGCAAAATTGCAAAGTGTTTGGCAACCTTTTCTGTTGGTGCAATTCCTCTTTCATGGAAACAATCTGTGATGTTTGCTGTCATCTCTGACACAAATCCTGATGACAAACTTCAGTCTAGTGCAAAATTTTCTCAGTTCCTCAATTTCCTTGTCGAGATAAATCAGAATCTAGTTAGTGAAGTTTTTAATCAAGTTGCTGCTATTTTCTTGTATTTTTTTGCAGACTAAAACATATAATCTACAATTATCAAATTATTTTTTTATTGATAGATTATAGACTTGAATGGCGAATTGGCCATACTCCAAGCCATGTCTTGTTCCCTGGCCACTTTAACGTGCCTCAAAGAGGCATTTCATGAGCCTATGAGGAAGTTGTTTGAGTCGCAGAACGTTCAACACTTGTCAAAGAAAATGGTGGCTTTGTTGCTGGATGATGTAATGTTGTTGAAAAATAACATGACAACAGTTTCTCAGCAAGGTAGCTAATTTAAATTTTTCCATCAAAATATTAAATTAATAAAAAAGTTATTTCCTTTAGGTGAAGGCAGTGAAAAAAGCACTGCAGAACCTATAACTGAAGCTGCATTTGTGAATCCAGTTAAAACCAACCAGAAATCAGTAAAAGTATTAAACTTTCATTTCATTTAAATTAAGCAACAAATAACTTACTATTGCTATTGTTATTGTTATTGTTTAATTATCCTACAATTATTTACACTACCTCCAAAGTTAGGAAGGACTCAGAGCTATCGAATTATTGGAAATAGCACGAATCAAGTGGAAACAGGAGTAGGAAATGTTTCTGTGGGACTCAGAAAAGCCAAGAGACCTCGTGAAGATCAGGACGGAATGAAATCACCCAAAAGGATGAAGAGATCCTTCGAATCTCCCCAGAAAAACCAGAGTGAGGGCTTTAATCTGCCTTCAATTCAGTTTTACAAACTCTTGATTATTAAGTTCACTTCTATGCTTTCAAATTTTTTTGGCTCAATATTTTTGCATATTACAAGCTTAATATTTAAATATGATACATATATAGAAACATATAACAGCTATTCTAAATGTAATAATATATAAATATATCTATAATAAATGTAAGGATTTAGCATTTTCCTAAAAATTCTGGTGCTAGTATTTCGTAGAATAGCTATTATATATTTCTTTCTGACAATGACTGTATTTTTTAATAGCGACTATATATCGCATCATTAACTTGTATTCAGTTCTACCAAATAGTTCTTTATTAATTCAAGTTTTGCAAAGCATGAGGTGAACATCTGTCTGCAACATAAAGATGACAGTTTTTTTTATGACACACTTATGTGCTTTCAGTAACAGTGTTGATCAAGTTTGTGATGCATTTTGTTGTTGATTGATTGAGTTGCTCATTTAAGGAATAAAAGAAAGTTACAAACTCTCAAATGAATTAAATTTAATTACAATTGTAATCACAGCCCTGAGGCCCTCGAAGCTGTCGAGAACAAAAAGTGCAGCCTCGTGGAGAGGTCAGATGTTCCTCGAGAAGAGCAAGGAAATGAGGCAGAAGAGTTTCGTTGCAGACGATGACGGCAGTTCCTGCCTCAGCGTGTCACAAGGAGACTCGTTCGGAAAGTCTGGAAACGCCGTTGCAACTTCCCCTTCTGCTGGAGATGAGCAAGTGTTAAGTGGAATTTCAGGTTCGGTTACTTTGTTTCTTTTCACTTTGATAATAATAATAATAGTTAATTTTTAAGCAGCGATGTGTGTAGCATCAGTTGTTTTAAAGTTAATCAATTCTATTGTCTTGCAATGCAACTTTGAGATGAAATTGTTGAACAGAGTTGAAGTCGAAAGATGATCTTCTGAAATTCCTGCATCAGATGTACGAAAAAGCATTCGAGGGGGAGGGTGGTCTGATGACTGCTGCCCAAAATGTCGTCAGAGCTTCAATTCAGTACTTCACTCAACATGTGAACACTCAAGAAAACTGCTCCAATAATGGACTGGTTTTGGTAAAGTTTTGCTGACAGCGGCTTCATTCATCAATGTGGCAATCAACATAATTTCAATCTTTAACAGGAAGAAACTTACAACCTACTCACAGAACACATTCTGTCAAACAATTTACAAATCAGAGACAAATATGTGAACAAGAACACACCTGAATTTGATGAATTTAAGTTGAAGGAGTGAGTTGAATTTAAGTTGGAAGAGCTCCCTTAGATTTAGCAATTTTTTGATTTATTCAATAATGACATGATGGATGTTAAATTGATCTTCCATCAGATTGCAACTGCAGTGTCTTTTGTATTGCGAGGTGGATACTGCATGTTCAAAGACTAAGATTTGTTGTGACACTATCGAACCCAGACATGAGAAGGTAATATTAAGTATCAAATTTTGCACATTTTACATATTATATCTTTTTATAATTGTTTCATTTCCATCTTCATTCTTGGATGAGTATTTTTTTAATTTGTTTTACTTATTTTTTTTTTTTGTAATTATCTCAGGTTGTGGCCATGTTGAGGACAATGAGTTTTATCAAGGACACCAACTTCCTGTCAACATTTTTAAACACAACCATGCTTGAAAAGTAAGCAAGCCATTAGATGTAATTCTTTAATTTTTATGTGACTACTCACCAGTTAATCATTTAGCTTTTGTTTTATTTTGTGAATATTGCCACCAGACAATTTATTAACCAATGACTATTTGACCGCCGTTCATTCCAGCTACCATCGGAGCAGTCCGAGATTCTTGTACAAAATCTACGACAGTCTCATCCATCCTCTCCCGATCCAACTGGAGTACCTCATGTCTCCTGACAAGTTGGAAGATGACTTCCTTTTGGCATCTCCCATCAACACTGACAAGTCCATTGCTTCCTTGATCACCAATCCGAAGGTGGAAAGCAGCGAGTTGGAACTCGATGAACTCCTCCAAATGGAAAAGCAAACGAGGTGAGAAGCTCAGGTATACATTTTTTGTAATGACTCAGAGTTACAGCATGCTCGGAGGGTTGTAGTTCTGTGAGTGATAGTAAAAGTAGCATTATTTATGTGTTAACTTTTGTGAGTTCAATTTGAAAAGGTGCGAGATTATTTAAGATATTAAAACTGTTAGTGGTAACATTCTCAATGGAATATTGAGATACCCTCATCAATCTCAACTCATGGATTAGTTTGAAATTGTGTAACCAGGTTAACGAGTAAGAATCAGAGGAGCATTTCTTTCACGCAGGCACCTCGCATGAAAATAGAACTACCGACAAAGAAGACAGTACAAGTATGCGATTTTCATAAATTTTGGAATTTTTTTATAAATATGAAATGAATTTTCAACAACTTATTAAAAATTTTAGCAGCAGAGAAGGTCTGAGAGAATAGCAGGCACTACAAAGCCAATTGGCAATGAAGGTCTGATTTGAATACCATTTAAGTCATCATTAACATTATTCGAATATTTTGTTTGGTTTATGTATAATTGCCATTGTTTTCCAACCAGAAAAAGATCACAAGTCAAAGGTCAGAAGGTCTCTTTTCAATGACAACCGATCTCCGGAACCTTCTCCCAATAAGAAACATCAGACACCAGTCAAATGTGAGAAATTACATTCAATAACTTGATTAAATTCAGTTAACTTTGATAATTCAATTGACTTCATTCATTAATTTTAGCAATGCCTGCCCATTATGTGCTGAAGACAAAACAGGTGAAAGAAACTCCAGTTGGCAGACAAGGGGTTAACCGTTATTTGAAGAAGCAGGAAAAGTTGCTTCAAAACCTAAGTTCAAATGACATCACTTTTGTAGAAGAAACACCGGAAAAGGATTCGGGAGGTTGGTTCAAGTTTGTTAGTCTTTACTATGTTAGTAATACGCCCTATGGTCGACCCTGTAAAAAATATTACACATTACAGTTATTGACATTAACAACAATTAATTATGATTGACATCACCGATTCACGCATTGATTCAACTTTTGTTTTAACAGTCGATGTATCTTTCACACAACTGGAAACGAAACTAGACATTTCCGCCTCGTTCTACTCCACCAAGCACATGACTGCGAGGTTCGCACATTTGGAAAAGAGGATGACAGAAACCAGGCCAGAATTCTTGGAGCAGATTCCAGTACAGTTGTCTCTAAGTCAGGTGGCACAGCCTCTAAAATCGCCGAAAAGAAGAGTGACCGCGAGGATGCTCTTTGGTTCTCCCGTCAGCCCGAGCCCCCAAAAGTCTGCCCTGAAGACGATCCTTGAAGAAAAAAACGACAACGCTAGCAAAAACCACAAGTCACCACAGAGTCCTTCGTTTAGAAGTCCGAGGAGACAACAGCAACAACAACAAACTTTCAAAACTCCAGAAAATATGAAGTCTCCCAAAACTAGAGACGTGCCCGAGAAGTTGTTAAAGGTGCGAAGGGCCATTCTGATGACGCCGAGTCCCAGCAGGAAATCTTCGGGTCCCAAAATAACTTCTCCGAAGTCTCTTGTCCTTAGGTCGCCAAGTCCTCGAAGATTGACGAACGTCAACACACCGAGGAGGTCGTAGCCTCCGAATCAGTTCATATAAATAGAGATTGCATTTTACCTAATTTATCTGGGTAGTCACCCACATATGACCACTGTAAATCTGTAATTGCTATTGTGACTGTATCAATTATCTTCAATCTTTGAGATCAACAATTAATCTTCAGCTGGATTTTTATTTGCAACCTATTTCGAAGATGGTTAACAAATTAAGCAATGTTCATGCCTAACAAAATGAGCAGACTCTTTTGAAAAGTTATCACAGGCAAAAAATGGTCTAAAATAACGAAGCTACAATCACATCTGGTTCTCAAAAGGAGTTATAAAATAAGTTTTTTGACCTAAAAACAAAAACAAATCAGAGATCAAAATGAGATTGGAGATCAATCAACAGACAATATAGCAATGATAATCTTCCTAGTTTTGATATTGTGAAACACTGCTTTGCATCACGTCGAGTGCATTTGGCGAGAACGAAAGGCAGCAGATGGAAAATTAATTTAGTTAAATAATTAGTTGTAAATTTGGGTTTGGAATGAAAGTTAGCAGTAAAAAAGAATGCAGAACATAGATCTTCATCTGAGATTGGTCGATCACACCGCACTTTCTGCCGTCATCAGCTTGTCTCTAAGTTGGGAGTTTATCTTGATGGCAGAATTAAACCTGGAGAGACTTTTGGAGAGAAATCTCCAAATGATAGAGTTTGTCTGAGCTGGAGCTTCCAGCATGACCATGTGACCGCTGTTTTCCACAAAAACTAATTCAGACCCATGGATCGTCTGGAGGTTTGAGAACAAGATAAACTCAATTAAATAACCCACAAGGAATAACTCCGGCAAAGTACTCATGTAAAATAAATAAACATATTATAAGTGTGATTATTTTAACTCTTAAGTGGGATAATTTAATCGGATGGATAGAATCTCACATTTTCCATGAGAAGGGCATCAGAAGAAGGTATGAGTCTGTCTCGTCTGCCATGGATGAGAAGTGTTGGGCATGCGATCCACGAATAGTAGTCCATCCCACCTGCATCCCACTTTTGACCTTTGAAGGTGTTTTTGAGAACATACATCGGGCAACCGACAGCAGCTTTTTGACATGCGTTCAGTTTGTCTGGCCTCTCGAATGACCGGCTAAATAAAATTTAATTGCAAGGCGTACATACACTGACTAAACAAAATGTATTTGCAAAGCAAACATACTCAGGGAAATGTTAAAAAATATCTATTACTATCTGCCTGACAAATGATATATAAGGTTATTAAACAAATGAACCTAAGATAATGATACGAAATGTTTTCAGATGTTAAGGAAAGCCATTGCTTGTACCTCAAAAACCCTCTAAATATGCAAGGCCTGAGAAAATTAAGGATGCACAGTGGAAGACAAAAAATGCCTCCTTGAGGTCCAAGAGGGAATGGGCCACCACCACTGATCATAATTAGACTGTGCACCAAGTTTGACCGAGACCTTGCCACAACAGCTGCAAAACTGCTCCTGAGCACAAATATTTATTTTGCAGAAGCATATTTTTAATGATTGTTATTAGTTAACTTTCAGCAATACCACAAACCCGTAGGAATGACCAGCCAAAACGTTCATGGACATGCTGTATTTATCAAAGACTGCCAGAACATCGTTCAACATTTCATCGAAATGGTAGGCACTGCTTTCCAATGGAGCGCAACTCAAGCCATGGCCAACAAAATCCATGGCGATGATAGTGAAACCGAGGTTGTTGAAAAATATGATTTGTGGAGACCAGACTTTAAACTCTCCTCCGACCCCATGAAGAAAAAATATGGCCGTCTGCTTTACAATATTCTCTTGCAATGAACCATCCTTTCCTGTCATCTCTAAATAACTTTTTCTTGTCATTTCAGGAGATGGATCAGCAGCAAAATTTATGGAATATTGAATGGGAATGTCTACATTTGTTCTCATTATGTTCCTCTTTCTAGATGTTTCTTGATAGCAACCATTTATTGAAGGGTTAAGTTTTGCTGAACCTGGAATGTAACAGATCCTAAGATTCCTACCTGGTCTTATCTCAACCATCTGACAAAATTCATCCAGTTGAGAGCAACATCCTGACAAATTTATGCTTTTATCTTTTTCTGATGATTTTATTGTGCTCGAACATTGAAGCTCCGCTGTGCTTGAAGCAAAAGATTCATTGAAAGTTACTTCGTTTACACTTCCATCCATTACTGCACTTTAACTGCAGCTAATAACTTCTTTGTTATATGGAATTCTGACTAGCAGCTTCATATTTAAATTGGCAATGCTAAAGCAGCTCTTACTTTACATTGTAATCTTTAAATTGTTGCTTACAAATGTACGAAACTTAATACCGAATACAACCGAAGTCTATTTGCTAAAACACGATTTTTCAAAATTGGCTGCCATGAATATTGGTTTCGATATATATAATCATTGCAGTTAATCTTAACCAATCTTAATATTATCAGAAGACCTGTTATTTAAAATGTTAATACGAAGTAATATTTGTTAAATACAATTTTCACTTTTAGCCATTTTGTTTACTATATTGTAATGTTGTTCAAGAAAAGTTAACTACAACTTTAATATTGAGTTTTAAATGCTGCCCTTGATATTTTCTAGAGAAATTGGTTTAACTTCTTCAAGTTCTTTTAATGAATTCATACGAAAATCCCGCATCAAAAATTTGGAACTTAGCCAAAATTTAGATTTTGAACCATTTCACCCGTCGTCTATTAATTCCTGTGACTTAGACGTTAATGAGGAGAGATAGTTAGTTTTTATTATTTATCTGCTGTTGTCATGAATTTATGTTTCTTTTTTTAAAGCCTATTATCTGGGAGCGGAAAGGGCACAATTGCAATCCATGATTTACATTTAATGTCAAGTAGTCATCGTCATGAATACACGTTCAAAACAGTAAGCAACATAGACTTAACACACAGACAAAGACACAGCCATGCAGTCAGCAGAGTTCAATGGTACCCACAAGATACAGGTGTTTTCACATCAAGTGGGATGGACAAAGTTATCAAGATATGGGATACCAATGAATCTTGTGTAGGTTCATAGAGTGGGCTTCTTTTGTTATTTACACGTCATGTCATACAACATGATGATGTCTTTGCACTTGAAGGTTGTTTCAGAATTCAATTTTTTGAACCAAGTGCACTGTCACAAAATGTCCAAATCCCTTTTGCTCGTTGCCATTGCTTGTGAAAATGACAAAATCCAATTGCTGGACCTCAAATCTAATTCTTCAACTCACAAATTGACTGGACATTACAAAAAGGCAGTGTTGGATGTCTGTTGGTCTCCAAAAAATGATTATCATCTCATATCAGCAGGGTCGCTAAATCGTTTGATTTTTAATTTTTTTTCTTAATTTGTATTTTGAATGAAAGTTTTTTTACATGGATCCAGAAAAGATGGGAAGGTGATTTTGTGGGACATTAGGAAAGCCAGAAGCTGTTGCTTCATGTTCGATAGGCATAACGTCCAAACGTCGGCAAACCCAGCATCTGGTAAGTTAATCAATATTTCAAAGATCTGGCAATTAAGTCAGAAAGTTGTGTAAGGATGTCTTGGCATTTGGAAAATTGATTTAAATAAGGCAAGTTTATTGGGAGACATTTTAAAAAAGGTTTAACTTTTTCTATTCAGTGAATACTGCACATGATGGTGCAGTGAACAGTCTCTGCATTCTGCCAGATGGCAATCACTTTTTGAGTTTTGGCACGGATGACTGCGTTAGGCTCTGGAATATTGAAACCGGAAGGAACTTACTCTGCAACTATGGAAAAGTCAGCAACTCGTCCAAGAAGAATCTCACCATCGCTTGCACGGATTCATTCGCTTTTGTCCCATCGGGCAAGAACGTTTTCATACTCGACATTTTTGGAGGCTAGTTGGAATACCTTCTATCTCTGTTTTAGCTTTAAGTCAAATTTGCTTTGTTTAGTTTTTGTGCAAGTAACTGCCTTGTTATATGGTTTTTAATTTAATAGCTTTTAAATGCATTACGCATTATTATTATCAAATAAATTATTCTACGTTACCAATCCACAATAATTACAGTCTATTTAATTTTTTAAGGTTTTCAGGTGAAAACTCTGAGAGCTCATCTGGATCAGGTCAACTGCTGCATCTACAAATCTGATTCTCAAGAACTTATATCAGGTTCGAAGGATCGAACCATTCTTCATTGGTCGAGCAAAGGCGGACATCCAGATCAAAATTTAGATGAAACAGAGGAACCAAAACATCACAACATTCCTGCAAATCCATTACTGGTGGATAATTGGAGTGATGATGAAGCATGATTAATCATTTATAAAAAAAAGATCAACTCATCATTAAATGATAATGATTCTTTGTGCCACATCACCATTTATAAATTTTAACCATTTATAAGGAGACATTTTACTTTGAAATCGCAGTCATCATGTTGCTTGCTTTGTGAGATTTTTATTCTTATGAATTAGACCATTACGGAGGCCATTTTTGTTTCTGAGATGGAGTGCAGTTCTTGCACCAAGTGGCGAATCTAATTGTCGACGAACCACGAGTACGCCACGTAAGATGATTGCCGTAAGATGAATTAAATTTGAGCTTTTCTGGTTCTGCGTTGCAGCGCTTTTTATGAAACTTTTTTGTAACCTTTGCCAGACCATGATCGTTTAGCTTCCTTAAAGTAATATTACGTGGCCTAAGCAGACGTCTGAGCTCATGACGAGATGCAAGCAATCAAATGAGTCGGCAGCCGTCAACTGGCTAATTAGTTAATTCATTAATAGGAAGCAGAACAAGCCGCCAAACCGTTAGTTAAGCTGTTAAATTAAAAGAGAAAACGATCCCCTACAAAGGTTTTGAAATCAAACAACGAGCTGACAAACTTCGGCGCAAAGTCCAGGTAATTCGAGGAAATGCTTAAGTTGACAGGTCAACTGGAGTCAAACATACAGCTTAGCAGTTGAAACCGATCACACAGAAGAATACAAAAGCATAGAACGGACACAGACATTCAGAACGACAAGTCTATCTACCTCCGAGAAACTTCAAATGAACGTGGAACATGCTCGCATCAAAACAGACAAGAGCTGAACGCGCGCTTTTCCTCCTCAGGATGACAGACAAACGAAGGCTAAACTTGAGAAAGCTGGCGTGAAATAAAACGCTAAACAACAGCGCCTCGGGTTCGATTGAATTTTAGATGTAATAATCACAGTAACTCGGTTCTAACAACTCTCGGCAACTTATCCGACAGGCATTATTAATAGCATCTCCGACGAAACAAAAAAGCAACAGACGTAAGATTCAACGACTTCACGTTACTTGGAGTTACGTCAGAATGATCAGCGTCATTAGCGACATGACGACAACAGACAGGAAATAATGCATGGGTCTGCTTCCAGACACAGTCATTTCCACCTCGTTCTGAACTTTCTCCTCTCCCGTGAACTTCTCGTGGTAAACACGCACCGGGGTGCAGTTGAGCCAGTGCTGGCCGATGTGGCCAGGGTTGTGCTCGTGCCTTACCCTCATCCTAGCGTCGTTGAACTCCCAGAAAAACGGTCCGTGGAAGAAATACGTCACACCTGAATGAGATGTTTGTAAAACATCAACTCAACAAAAACACACACGCTCATACACATATAAATCCCACACATGCATAACACATGAATTGGAGAATTTTTTCAAATTGCACCAATCTGGAGATTATTCTTAAATTGAGACCCCAAAAAGCCGACCAATTTATGTTGCTTGTCAGCAATAACCTCAAATTAACTTCCTTTATGGAAAGATATTTTTCCTCTCACATATTCTCCAATTAACTTTAATTCCACATGTCATCCAAAATAATTCACTTTAATTAATTTATTCATAACAACTTCTCAATGACACCTTCAACTGATAATAGAGAATAAAAACATTAACATCTATTTAAAGCATCTCATTCAAACCAACCCTCTTTATTGGTGAAGGCAGCATCGACAGGTAACTTGACTCCCTCCCACATGCTCATGTCCCTGGGGTAACCGTAGTCCACCCTCTTGGTGGTGTCATTGAGACGCCAGTACATGTCCCCAGAAACGATGTAGACCTTCTTGTTGTGCCCCCAGACGAATGCAGCGTCGACCCTTTCCAAATCGTCCGGTAAACCGAAGTCCGTTATGCTTCTGCCGCTCGGAGGGAAACCGCTCGATATCGAGATGCCGTGAAGTTCCCAGTACAACTTGCCTGGAAAATTATTTATAACTTATAAATTATAAGGTCTACTAACAAATTGATGATCGCCTTCATCACCACGATGAATTGGACGAATTGTGGAATGAAATGATCAGAAAACAATTGAATATCTTTTCAATTACGATTTTCATTTCAAAACACATTCGACCTCCAGTTCAATTTTAGAGGTACAATATGCAACAACGACATGGAACGTATGCAACAAAAGTTAACCGCTGAAGAAAATGATCCTGTTGTCCGAAGGCCTCTCAAAGACTGCGTCGATCTTTTCAACGTGTCTCGGCAGACCCCAGAAAGACGTGGTTACAGTCGGCAGTTTGTTCACGAGACCCGACTTGTTGATTCGCCAGAATTTCTGCTCGGAAATAAAAAGAAAATCGAATTACGTAATCTATCTCCCAAGATGAATTATCAACGTTTTGTCGACAAATCTCTCACAAACTCACGTCGGCTTTGAAGATGAACAACTCCCCTCTGATTATTGATATCGCATCGATGTACGTGTCGCACTCGTCGTCAAATTCGGCTTGGTGAGGACGGCTTGATTTTGATGAGTGCTTGTTAGTCGTGGGAGGTTTTCTGGTGGTGGTGGTAGTTGTTGTTGTTGTTGTTGTGGTTGTTGTTGTCGATCTCGTGGTGACGACGGGCTTGGATGTGGAGGCTGTGGATGGTTTCTGCGGAGGAATTTGAGGTGGGTTCTTGGAACCTTGAAAAAAGATATATCGATTTGAGTACGGTTATCCAGTTAGGTCTAGAACGAGATAATGTTACCATATAGAGTTTGGATGGCCATTATGTCGTCGTAGTGCAGTTGGAAGTCAGACTTGTACCCCTGGTGCCAGGGATACATGAGAGAGCCAATGACATTTGAATGGGCCAAACCAAGGGAATGGCCCAACTCGTGAGCAGCCACAATGAATAGGTTGGTGCCTGATTCGATGTGGAATAAAATGTTGCTTAATTGCTTTAATAATACGTTTGCTAATACTAATTCATAATATCATGATGCAAACTTTGCTTAGTTAATTATTTCAAGAAATAATAAGTAATAAGTTACAGTGATAGTTCAAAAATAATTAGCTGTAATTGCCATAATCCGTCATCGCTCAAACTGTGATTCAAAGAGAAGAGCAAATATTATTCATAGCTTTATCGGCACATTATCGGCTAAACGAAAGAATATGACTCAGGTACTATGTTTACTCAAGACTACCTCAAAGAGTCTTCGATAAAACAAATCAGAACTTCAATGACCACAATCAATTGCTTATCATCGGAGCATATCATAAAGTCAGTCTATGCAGCTCTAAATATAACATAATCGACAAAACATAAATATTCATAAGAATTACAAAGAAAATTATCATGAGAATTACAAAGTAAAGAAGGTATAATATATAGATATAAAATATAAATATAAAAAAAACATAACATAACCTTTATCGGAATACACGGTCCAATGTTCGTCCTCATCAAAGTGTACATCACCACCCCTGTCCTCTCCAGGGAAGAAGGCATGAGCCAGAATTCCACCTTAGCAGGATTTTAAATCAACACATTCAGAAGAAAATCATCATCAACAACAGCATCAACAAAATCAGCATCAACAACATCAGCAGCATCAACATCAACATCAACAACAAGGAAAATAAAGTCATCTGCTTCTCATTAAGAAGTCCTCGGTTTTATGGAGTTGTTTTCATAGCGCTTGTACGACTAATGTCATCATTGATAGCTAATTAATAGCGGTCGTAACGAACCCGTTGAACTCAAGGTCAAGAAATAAGAACACTTGTGCCCAACACAAAAACCACTCCCCCATGATCGCAGACACTTCCCACGAACGTGAGACTTTAATCTGAGGATTAAAAGCAAGTCGAAAGTTAATGGCTTGTCTTTTGAAAAACAAATTCCCTGCCCACATGAACCTTGTTTGCAGATGCACAAACATTCATGCACACATATAAACATTCATGCATACATACTGTGTGCTGATAGAAAGTGGCAAGAGGCCGGATCTGGTGCTCGTATCGCCGTCGACGGATGCCATAATTCTGGTGGACGTGACGGTTCCGTGGGAGGACAGGCTACAATACAGCAATGCGCTCAAAGCAGATAAGTATGCAGATCTAACAATAGACCTGGAAGCGAGAGGATACCGTACAGACCTCTACCCCATCAAGATTGACGCAAGGGGCGTGGTCGGCAAGTCGACTTACGCTTTCCTCACCAAGATTGGATTGTCAAGTCGAAAGAGAACAAAGGCTATGACAAGGATGTCTCGAAAAGGCCCGCGGTCGAGTCCCGAAAATTTCTATCTCCGGCTGCCGCTACAAAGAAATTATAAGGCCTTGTTTGCATATATTAAAGATGAAGAAGCCACTGAGAGCTTCCATGACCGCTGTAGGCAAACTGGGGTGGAGGCGATCGACATAACAAGGCTAATGAGAGCCCCGCATAGTCGAAGTTTTCAGGTGAAAAGCAGGTAGCATGAGACATGAAGAAGCTACTGAGAGTTTTCGCAGTCGCTTCATTCCAGGTAGCAGTGACCGGCATAACAAGGCCAACGAGTGCCTTTCATATTCAACGGTAAGAAGTTGGGTCCAGAACGACAAAACCGACAGGAACATCCGGCTGATCACCGGATGCGGTCCGCCCCCCGAAAACGTAAGGAGATTCCAAGGGCCGAAACGTTTGAAGACGGGAAACTCCTCGGAGGATCCATGTCGGAGCTCCAAGGCTGAGTAACAAGAAACATACAGGCATGTACATACAACAAGAACGCTCACAAATAAGTATCATTTGGGAGCTCATTGCTAAGAAAAACAAGAATAAGAATTTGGAGAAGTTATTTAATAGTTGTTTGTTTGGGTAATTTTAGTGATGAAGAATCAATTCAATTAGGCATCGACCCACTTTGGAGAGATAAACGATAGCATGAATAAATTATAATTAAAAACATTTGCCACATATCCATGATAATGCGAATACATAAATTATAATTAAAAACATTTGTAAGGTTAATAACCGCGTTAACTGAGTTAATTTAAAACAATGTTGAGGTCCTGAAACTAACTTGCAGAAAGCAAACAAATAAAGCATTACTTAGGCATTACCTGATGCATTAAGGTTAAAGTTTAAACTAAAAACATCCTTGTTTTAGGTAAATATCATTCATCACATAAATTTAGATCACAATGACTCTAAAATATAACAAAAAGACATTATTTAATTATAAGAATTAAAACAACAAAGCAGAAATTAAATGTGGAGTAAAAGCGCAGTATTTAAAAAAGGGAATGAGGTGCAGTTCTTGAAAGAGCTGATTTTTTAAAAATGAAATCCAGATACAGGATGAAATAATTCAATTCGTTCGAATTCAAATCATGATTCGCAAGAGCACGGAAATAGAGTTTTAAAAAAGTTGGAGTTTTAATGACCCGACTTAATGTTAATAAAAACGAGTGAACGTTCAGTTCTTAAAAAAAAAATTGAATAAATACATTAATCGCCCTCAACAAGTCAGTATTATCAGCGCAGAAGAAGAGAAAGTGAAACAACAGGTGCCAGGATAACAACGACACTTCTCCGAAATAAGAAACAGCGCTTTTACGTGTTGTCAAAACATTTACCTTTCGTGATAGACATGAAACTAATAACAAACGAACACATAGCAAATAAATATCTTGATTAAAATATCCAATTACCTTTTCCATCAAACGGATATCCATCCTGATGATAACCTGGAGAAAACTGAATGTAGATGTCTGCATAGCCGGAGTCTACTTCATGGAAGGTTATGGGGATGACCTTAGACCACACGTGGAAGGCCCTAATGATGGCGTCCCTGGCATCGGCCCGATTCAGATCAGGGGTGTAGTTGAGCAGTCTGCAAGAGAATTGAAAGTCGAGCAATCAGTGTGATTGATCAGCTCAGTTAATATAACTTCAATCATGCATGGATTGCATTTTACGGCTGAACAACAGGGGATGTCCAAAAAATCGTCCAATATAAATAACAAGCTGAATCCTCAAAAGGCAGGCTTATCGATGATGCACTGTAGATTTGAGATTGTTATTACGATTTAGCGTTTTTTTATTTATTGCATTTTTAAATTCATATCCAGATAATAATATTCAGATTAATGGTTTAAAATTACCGTATAAAGGATAATTAAGAGAACTTATTGCGAGAACTGAATTCATAAACTGTTGAGTCACGCAACACAACTTTGAGATCCTGACAAAAGAGAGAGTCAGTGGGTCAGATTTGACCAAAATCTTAAGAGAAGATGTTGATAAATGACCCATGTCAGGTTGGCAGAAAACATTATATCTTCCCTTTCAAAAGAATCACGACAAAATGAATGATGATGACGACGATGATGATAATGATGATAACGATGAGTCCTTTAAAAGACAAACAAAAATTAAGGCCAGCAGCGACAATCCAGACTTGTCAAAACAGAGGCAGGCGAAAAGCAAAACACTAAACAAACAGGTTTTTTTGACGAGAAGTGTTGTGGGGAGGTGTTGGTGGGCCTGCAAAGCTGTTGTTGGAACAGCAACATTTGTAACATAAACTTTCACAAAATATTTTATCATCATCATCATCATCATCATCATCATCATCATCATCACCACCACCACCACCACCATCATCATCATCATCATCATCGCCATCGCTAACATTAGGAAATATGAAAGTAGATTCAAAACATACAAAGAGAGCCAAAGTTAGCAACAAGAAACTGTTGTTAAAACTTTGTATGCCCTTTTAGTACCCGAACTATTTTTATGCTATTTTCGGTAATTATCACTTTTACTTATTTGACTAATTATCTAATTTTAGATTGACATCTGCCTATGTCTCTACAGACAGAAGACCCCACATTATAAAGGCACTTCCTTGTCATGGGCAATTATCTAAGAATTGTTTGTTACTTAACAGCTGTATAACAATACTAATAATAATGATAATGATGATGATGATAATGATGATGATGATGGTGATGATGATGATGATGATGATGATGATGATGATGATGATGATGATGATGATGACGATAACAATGATGATATAATAAAATGACAATATTATCATTATTCGAAAGTTCAAACTTTGGAACCTGAAACTGAGCCACTTCTTCTGCCACTTGCTGGGACCCAAGAAATAATGCTGAGGTTCGTGAACAGCAGTTCCAAACGACGACAAACCATGGGGCGCCATTTGAAGGTCTCTGACGTGATGACCTTTGCTCTCCAGGTAATCCCGATTGCCACACCTTAATTAAATGGTGATCAATGGTGGTTAAATAAATATTTAACTATATTTGTTAGCCCCAATGTTATTTTTAACGTTCATATTCATTGTCCATTATTCCCTTAATTTAGTAAGCAGATGTACACTATCTGAGTTTTTAAGCGAGGGCTAGAATTTGTTTATCGATAAAATTTATCTTCCTTCGCAACTGTGCTTGGCAACGTTTCCATTTGACTTGCAGATGAGTGGATCCATTGCACCAGTGGCAACATAAAAATCAAAAATTACATTCCGCAGGACCATGACGACGCCATGGGTCACGTTCGGAAATTATTTGCCGTTATAAATATAAGTGTGGAATAAATTTGCGATATGATTATAACCAGATGATTTTGATCACTATCTTCTTCTTCGTCGTCAACGTCATCGTCATCGTCATCATCATCATCTCATCATCATCATCATCATCATCATCATCACATCATCATCATCATCATCATCATCATCATCATCATCACATCATCATCATCAGCATCATCATCATCATCATCATCATCATCATCATCATCATCATCATCATCATCATCATCATCATCATCATCATCATCATCATCATCATCATCATCATCATCATCATCATCATCATCATCACATCATCACATCATCATCATCATCATCATCATCATCATCATCATCATCATCAGCATCATCATCATCATATCATCATCATCATCACATCATCATCATCATCATCATCATCATCATCATCATCATCATCATCATCATCATCATCATCATCATCACATCATCATCATCATCATCATCATCAGCATCAGCATCATCATCATCATCATCATCATCATCATCACATCATCATCATCAGCATCATCATCATCATCATCATCAGCATCATCTCATCATCATCATCATCATCATCATCATATCATCATCATCAACACCACCACCACCACCACCACACCACCACCACCACCACCTACTACACCACCCCACCACCATCACCACCATCATAATCATCATTATCAAAACCTCCTTTACAACTTCTTGTTTATGTTTATAACTTGAAAACCATTTTGAAAGTCGACACCGACAGTAAACTTGAAAGTTGAGCAAAAATATTCCACATTGCTGCTGTTTAGTCACAACCGAGGGCCTTTATAACCTGCAAAGATTTGTTTACATCGCACAAACGAGCGAACGGAGAGGCGTAATATTGCTCAACCTGAAGAGGCATGTTGACCTCAGCATGTAGCCAGTGATAAGATCGCCTCATGAATCATTTTATCATCATCACAATCATCATCACCTTAGGAAATTATTAAAAATTTCACCTGCTCTTATTCATCATAGCCACAGTGGTCCGGTCCAGCTTTCCAGTTACGGGTATGTTTGCAAACGTCTGAAGTTCCCTGATCGCTCGACTGAATTCTTCCTCGGTTCTCAGTGCCCCAGTTTCGAAATCTGACCCTGGCAGGTAGCCAAACTTTTGAAGATATCTCTGCAATTTATTTCAGTGAGCTACAGGATGGGGGAGTGCCACCGAGATTTACGAGGCAGGAGGTAATTTTATAGCGCAATTAACTGTCGAGGAGTACATCTTGACGAGTAAAGTGGAGTTTTAATGAATTTAGGTTTAAACAACGTTGCATGTTTAATATTTAATATGTTTATAAATGTTAATGAAATAATCGTTCTGAGATAATGAATGTGAACTGATATTGGCAAATAAATGTCTTCATGCGCTACCAATTATATCAGCCACGCAGTCATATTTATATATTTCCTCCCCAAAGCAATCCACACGTCTGGGCAATTTCACTATATTATCAACATAGTCTGCTCAATCTCACAAGGCTGTCGTAAACATTATTATGTCATGCGCTTATTCACGAATAGCTGTGAATAATCGTAATTATAAATAATTACAGAGTGAAAGTAATTATGGAATATCAACAATTACTTCACATGTCAAAAGTAATTTATAGATCTACAACACAGAAAGATGTTACTGCGCAGAAAAATATAAATTTTAAAAATCCTTTGTTCTCTGGCCAAAAGAAGCATTTCTATGGTTTGCAAAACACACCTTAACTTAACCTTAACCATGAGGGTAAAACCCACACTGAGCTCAAGATGAGCAATGAGCCAGGTATTCTTTTACAAGATTCACTTGAAAGTCGGATCGGTTCTTTAAATAACCGGCTTGAAAAGTCTTAGCCAAAGAGTTATTGCAACATGTACAAGATTAGCACACTTGTGCTTGTTCAACAGATCGAAAGGGTTTACGAACTCGGCGCTACACAAATGAACCGCAACTACAAGTACAACCGTCATTGAAATAAGTTAAAACCAATTATTCCATGCAATCGACATTGAAGTAGAGGAAAGACAGAAGAGCCAAAGCTAATAGACATGCGAACATTCCAACGGATCCAAATGACTGATGATTAGCCCAACCATCTCTGGCTAATTTGTCAGCAGAAAATGATTGCATTCTTACCGCCGGATCCAAATCGGGTCCTTCCGTCTGATACTTCCGCTGGTTGTACTCCGTTTCCATGTAGGAGCGCGATGCAACTCGACCGACGAAGATAATAAATAATAATAAAGGTCTTGACAAGGGAAGGTTCTTTCGTTCAATTCTGGAATGTAACATGGCCAGACGTGTAACTGCCATCTGTCTTTTCTTTTCTGTCGCTGGAGGAGAAATAAAAACAAATTTCTACAGCAAATAATGCTAAACGTGAATGCGAGAAGATTAATACGGATTTGTAATTCGAAAATAGCCTAACTACAACTAATCAACTAATGAAGCAGGTAGGAAAGAACAGAAATTTGGAGACGCATGTACAGCCGAGACAACAAAGAACGTTCAACGTGGATGGGGGTTATATCGACGCGAAAAGATCGATGGTGGGGAAAAGTAATAATTCGTCACTCAGGCATCCATCCACAACCTGCCACAATTCACCGCACACAATTCACCACATACAATGCACCATACATAATTCATCACCGTAGCGAGCGAAACGTGCCGACGGAACGCACTCGAAAACATTTTCAGTAGGTCATCAGTTTTTCTCATCATCGCTTCATCCAGAAATTGGATCCCGGAGTTAAAGACTGGCTTTCGACGACCTCGTGGGATTTCATTCATCACTGGCTTGCCTTGGGCGACCATTTACGGATTGTTTTTATTTAATATTTGGCGTCCATTACATCTTGTATCTCTTCGGATTTATTCCACTACAGAGGAAGAAGATAAACTCGGGGTTTTGCGACCGAATTAGTCGCTGGATCGACGTATTTTTATTGTGGCGTCAACGTGTTTTAATATCAAGTATGGAATCATTTATTGTTCTCTTTCTCGTCAATAATTACTACCTTCTTTGTTCTTGAAAAAACACTCAATTCGCGTGTCCAACTCATCGGTACTCCAGTAAAGTGAATCACAATGGTTAAGAGGCAGATTGTTAAGTTTCTATCGACACCCCGTCATAACAGCCCCGTCAAAATAGCCCAGGACAAAACAGCCCCGTCAAAACCGCCCCGACAAAACATCTCCGTCAAAATAGCTCGGGACAAAACAGCCCCGACAAAAAAAATCAGTAAGATTGGTTCATTGTGGATTTGTTACATGTTCACATGACGTGATGATATGGTGAGTCCGATAAGGTGTGGCTCGAATATGTTGTACGTCAATCGATAACATAGATTAAATTCCTATTCAAACCCTTCATTGTACACATTGAAAAACTCGGAGAAGGATCAAAAGAAATTAGACGATCAAAGGAACCTTCGTGACTTAATGAGTGTCTGGTAAATTATCTTTGTGCAGATGGCACATGGTGCTTGTCAATCGATAATTTATATTAAATACCAACTTGAAAAGTCTATTTAAACTAAGGAAGTAGCCGGAATCTTAATATTATTTTAGACAATAAATCTTCCACTTAATGAAATTCCGTGATACCAATTAAACTCATAACGGTCATAAAAGCATTCAAAACACTAACTTCGAATTAAATTTGGAATCAGTTATCAGTTAATGTATTCAACTCACAAAAGTATTTTTAAATATATTGAGGGGCTGTTTTGACGGGTCACCGTTTCTATCAATGAATGGCCTCTTTATGTAAGCACCACATGGGAAATATTTTAATTAATTCCATTCATCATTTAAGAGCACAATAAAATTGGTCGATTTTTATTATTTGGATATGAATATTTTTTAAAACGTTTTTTAATGGTATTTTGATACATTCTTAGAAAATTTAATGTAATCATAAAATCATAAAAAAATAATGTTTGATTTATGTTTGCATCATTATAGCATCCATTATCTGAAATCCATTGAGGATTTTTCTCAGCACTGTTAAAGATAAACATGATTGTAATAAGACAAATGGTTGGCATCATTAAAAACAAAAAATCTGATTACTACATATCTTGGGAAACATGGAAATAGCTATGACAGATTGACCTATTTATCTAATTACCAAATTATATCTAAAATATGTTAACATTGAAAAACATATCAGTAATTTAATTTGAGGCTCTAACCTAATCTGTGCAAATATCAAGCCTTTGAGAGGAAACTGAATGATAAAGATTCACAATTGCAATAAATTTATTTTGAAATTCAACACTTTTCAATTGATGCTTTAAAAAACAATTGACACATTTTCAATCATTAAATTTTGTAATTAAAGTTACATTCAAACACAATAATGATTAAATTTGCCAATTAAACGTGATTTATATTTGTAAAATGTAACACTATTAGCTTACCTAATTTAGTTGGTCTATATCACTCTGTTCTATAAACCCTGGCTATGTTAGTCTGGTCGCCGGAGTGAAGTCCAACTTGAGGATAGGCAAAAAACTCAAATAATATTTAAAATATCCTTTAAAAAACTTTAAGCAATTATCTGCTAAACTAATTAAATACTGCAATGTTATTTTAAGATAGACAACGTAAGTATGTCTTTGGATCCAAAACAAGCACCGCTGTTCGTATCATCAGGCTACTAACCTAAGTGAGAGATTACAGAATTACTTATAGATCCGACCATTGCAAATTATAACCATTATAAGCCCATCAGGAAACACAAAATGTATTTTTAAATTGAACATTTAAATATATATGCTATATATATTATATATATTGTATTTACAGTGGTTTACTATAACATAACAATTATTTATAATGGTTAAGAAGACCGAGATCTATGTAATAATCACTCGTTTTAATTCTAATAACCAAATTTACTTAGGTATATCTTAAATTTATCTACAGTATCCGAATGGATGGTTTCCTTATCTATTTTCTTAAGGAAAGCACCCTTGTGCTTAATTATTTGTTAAGTTTTCCAAAGCTTTCCTATATAATTTACAATCGTGCGTTCTAGTTGGAGAAATTTTTGGCTTCGAAAAGATGCTTACGCAAAAGTCCTCCCTTACCGATAAGATTTTATAGGCCTTGATGAGGTCCCCTTTACTTCTCTTTTCCATAGTAGTTAGCTTGCATTTACTTAATTTTTCATCGTAACTTAGCTTATAAGAGGACTTTTGAACAAATTCCACAAATTCCAAACAATTAAAAAATCTGAGTCTTACTACAGCAACACTATTAACGCTAATTATAGAATGATGTCGAAAAGATTTAGTCAGGAAACCACATTAAGTTTTTATTACTTATAATCAAAATATTTAATAATTGAAAGACTTATTGTAGCTTAAATGCGTTTTTAAAAATTTTAATAATTAATAAATTAATCATAAATTGGGATGCAAAGAACCGTTGTGTTTTTTTCTTTTTTTGCAAGCGATAACCTATTTTTGATACAATGGAGGGCGATCTACTTAAGCAAATCAAAGAGTAAAGTTTTATTTTCAAATAAACTGTTCAAAACGCATGTAATCTCTTATTTATGCTTAATAACAATCGTTATATTGCAGCAAATTTCTAGAGAAGCTCGAAAAAAACGGAGACTTCGCGGCCTTCATGAATAAGCTGCAGGAAGCATATTTCTTCTACACTCACGAAAATACTAAAAGAAGAAAGCATAATATGCACCGCGACCAGTTTTTACAAGAATATATCCTTTTAAACAAATTACAATTTTAAGGGGATACTGTCGAGATAAATTTATTCTATTTTATATTTTCTTAACTACAAAAATTTAGCACGTTACAGCAACAGTGAGAAAGTGCAAGAAATAACTAAATCATTCCATCCAAATGGTAAAATTCTACCACTATATGCTAACTATCTAGACCACACTCCGGTTTGTGGGGTGGCACTTCTTGACCCCACAGGCAATTATGTTGGTATTTGGACATTTATTTATAATTATTTGATGAACATTCCTGCCTGAAAGCATTGTGCATTGATGGTCATAACTGATATTATTCAGGTCCTTATCAGTCAAGGTTTCAGGATTCAAAATCAGGGGACTCCTCCATGGACGCTTGTTGGTGGGAAGAAGAACAGCGACTCCGAACCTGATTATGCCTGTGCAAAGAGAGAGGTGATACAATTTTCAACTCAGTTTCCGTTAAACGTCTTGATGGCTGAATGGACTTATCAAGCAATCTCTTATTTTGACAGGTCCGAGAAGAAACCGGATACGATCTCAAAGATGTGGGTCAGGAGAATCAGCCTTTATGGAGAGAAGGTAGGTATACCTTCTTCCTGGAGAGGAATGTGCCAGTCACAACGGATTTCAAACCTCAACAACGTCAAGAGATTCGTGTGAGTTGTTTCATTTAACAGCATAATAATTTTTAGGGTGCCGGACTATTGGACGAAGGAGACTATGTAACGAATAAGACGTTATAATGAATCGTTGTAAGGTCTAATATAAGATCTAATTCGTTATAAGATCCAATATATATATATATAGGAATAAAAAAAAGATTTGATTTAATAAATAAAACTAGTAAATTCAATTTTAATGCCAGAGTTTCAAAATTTTATTGTTTCGAATAAATTTCAGGACTTTGTTGTTTTTATGCATGTTTAATAATGGCAATATTAATTAATTAAAGACATTTTTATAATTTAACCATTATGTATATCTAAACCGATCTCGATGTTGATTGGTGCTTGCCGACCAATAAGAAAATCGATGTTAAACAAATAGAGAGTGAGTGAATGAATGAATTAATCTAGGGTGTCATTTCAGCATTTTCCAAAGAAAAGGGAACCATTGCATTGCTTGAAAAAATGATATTTTTTGGCTTCTGGCCAACATTCAGGGGAGCAGACCCTAGCAAAACCATCTGGTCTAAAGTCAGTCTAAAGCCGTTGCTCCTCCAAATGGCGTCTATGACTAGCCAACAAAACCAACCAACCAGTCAATCAATAAATCTTACAAATATTACTACAAATACGTAGCCCCACCGATTTTACAATACTGGTGAACGAAGCACAAATTCTAAAACTCTGGCAAACAATTATATATTAACTTTTATTCGTCGGTTCAAACTTGCATTTGTCATGTAAAAAGTATTTAAATATTGTGGTAGACGAATTTAAAATTTAAAAAATTTAAAAATTTTAGACGAATTTAAAATTTAAAAAATTTAAAAATTCGTTATAAGATCCAATTCGTTCAATAGTCTAGGAGCCAATTTTTATCAGCACATTTTAACATTGTTAACATTTTTTCCTTTGACTTTATTGGAATTTATTTCAAGTCACAATTTTGTTTTTGCCAAAGTTAAAGATATTTACAATTGTAGAAGCTGGCTTAGGTGTCGATCGAAAAAGTGGTCAAATCCCTTCATCACGAATCAAGATTTCGATTGGTTTTGAATACCCTCAGGTAGTGCTAACTTTATTAATAAATAGAAATGAATACATGTCTTAGAATTATTTTATTTGTGGTTGATTCAACGACATCATCTGGCAATGCTTCCATGGCTTTACAATTCTGTTGCAAAAGGCAAATTTAACACTATCTGGAATAATTACTTTATCTAAGTTTGAGACAGTGTCCTTTTGTTCCTATATAGTTTTTAGCAATGAGGGTAATGCCTAGTAAAGCCATGTAATATTTTTAAGCAAATTGTTAAATCACCCAGCACTCTCCGCCTTTCCAAGGTTGGAATAATGCCGCTTGTGTTAGTGTTTAAATTATTTGTATTTTTATTTTCTATCTATCATTATAAAGGGCCATTCAGGCACGGTTGACATCAACACTCCCAGCGATAGTATACCCATCTAATCCAATATTCCAACCAGCCTCACCGTCCACATCACAACAGCCAGCGCCAACAGAATCTAGTCTAAAATCTCCACCATCCACATCACAACAGCCAGCGCCAACAGAATCTAGTCTAAAATCTCCACCATCCACATCACAACAGCCAGCGCCAACAGAATCCAGTCCAAAAGCAACAAAACTTGTGTTTCCACCATCAGCAGGAGTACTACTCCCTGATGACCCAGCGTCAACTACATTCTTACTGACCCTGGGTAAGTTGAAATTGTTTATGAATTGCTTCTGGTTAACTTTCCTCTGGAGGTTGCATTCCGGCAAACAACTAAAAACACAATTGTTAGTCGTTCACAACCCAGCTTGCACAGCCAAAAAGCACCCCTGTAGCGCGCTGATTTCATCAATAGGATGAAAATATATTTTTAGAGTTTACAAAAGGCATGGAGCTGGTGAATGTGGTGCGCTGGAAAGACCCCTTCCGAACCAACGAAACCAACGAAACCAACAAAACCAACGAAACCAGCAGAAAGAGAAAAAGGGACTCCTAACTCAGCTCACAATCTCATCACCTCTGTCTTACCTTTGTTTCTTCGCACTAAAGTTATGACTAATAATTAAGTTTTTGTCACGGTTCCCTCCAATTCTTTTATACTTTTACACTTTTTCACTCCACACCACTTTAATGGTTTTATTGTTTAAAAAAAACAAAAATAAAAAAAAAATAGAAAAAAAATAAACCCCAAAAAAAAAAGAAAAAATAAAAAATAAAAAAAAAATATAAAAGAAAAAAATAACAAAAAATATTTTTATATGCCTCCTATAATAGATTGGAGGCGTTTTAGGAGGACGGAGGAACTTTATAATGTTATTTAACATTAAGGAGGCCGGAGGATTAATGTTACTTTTTATACACTTTAATCTTTGGAAATTTATATTTTAATTTATCTTTTATAAGTCTTTGATTGGAGGTTTACTTCACTTCTCTTCTTCTTGAGATTTTATACCTATTTCTGCCAATAAGAAGGATGAAGGAGAATTGGCAGACTATTTTAGCCAACTGTCAGAAAGTCAAAACTTAGACACCACTGCCTACAAGGGCAAGGTGATCAACCTGCTCACCGACAAGCATGGGCATGCGGGAATTGGAGAACTTCAAGGTAGGTTGTAGTGATGAAGTTAAACATGGTTAAAAATTGATACTGATGCTGCATCCTGCTCTCTGCATTTTTATTTCAATGGGAGTCAAACGTCAACTTTTCTCATTGGTTTTTGCATTGTATGTATAACAACAATTTTTTCAAGAATTGAGTTTCTTAGAAAAATACTTTGCACTAGGAATTATTTTCTGGAAAATTATTATTCTTTGGTCTGAATTTAACAGCTGAATTGAGATTGGCTCGGATCTTTGCTTGTTTGCATTATAAATTTCTCATTGAATAAACATTTGGAAATTCATTTCCACAATTTGGAATTAAGCGGTGTGACAATGAATCACTCCAAGGAATTTGATGGACCACCGTTGTGCTCGATTTTGACCCAATTTTAAAGTATCATAAAAAAATTTGGTTCTCTTTACTGATTTATATGTTTTGACTTTGTTTCCTTGTAACAGATTAAATTATTAAACTTATTAAAAGACGGGGGCATCAGGAGGAGAGAGAGGAAGAGGACCTGCATTGCCATGGAGCTCATCACATCCTCCCAGGTGCTTTTCCTGGATGATCCAACTACTGCCCTCGATGCCAGCACTGCCTATTCTGTCATATCGCTCTTGAAGAGGTCTGGCTGTATTTTTGTTTTTTGACTCGAGATATGCTTGAAGGGGAATATCAGTCAAGCGAATTGATTGTTGGCAGAAAACATTGTGACTTAAAAAACTTGTTTTCTTCTGATACTGTTCCACTTTCCCACAAGTAGAAAGTCGCTAAATAATCGTGTCACCCCGTCGTTGCAGATTAGCAAACAAAGGCATGACCATAGTTCTGACTATCCATCAGCCGAGGTATTCCATTTTCAAGATGTTCGACAACCTTTTCATTCTCTCGAGGGGGGAGTGCATCTACCATGGGCCACCTCAAGAATGTCTCAGCTTCTTTTCTTCTGCAGGTATGTTATCATCTGGCGATTTCACTAGTTTTGCTAGCTTTTGATACTTCAGATTTATTTTGAATCACCTGATTTTAATTGAGCGATTGATTTACGTTGCTTTCTGACTCAGAGGAAGCCAAGACAGCTCTCAAAACACCTGTGAGCCTCTATAAGGATTCCCAGTGGGCCAATAAGTAAACACATCTTTTCATTGTTTGTCCTACCTGTGACTTGTTTTTTTTTATAAGTTTTGTTTTTTGTACCATTGTTCTTATTTCAATTGATTAATTTAACTAGATTGAAATTAATTGAATGAATAAATAAATTAATTAATAATTAACAATTCAATTCCAGGCCCTCATAGCTCTGTTTCTCAGTTCTTCTTAAACATTCTGCTGACTAGGGTGCCAGGTTGTTCCGTGCCTTTGTTCTTCAGTGCCACAACGCGCCAGCACACTGTCGGCACAATACTCACGGCCCTGGTTTGGACCGTCATGATGGTCTACAGCGGTGTGCTCATCAACATCGAAACCGTTCATCTATTCCTGCAATGGATTAGTTGGCTCAGCATCTTCAGATACAGCATGAATGTAGGTGCTTTGTTAATGTTGTGGTTGTTAATGCTATTTTATTTTGTGAAGAGTTTGGAAGATAGCAACATTGTGCATGATGATTTCATGATGTTGAAATGTATGAATCTTTTTAGATGAGATGGTTGAATGATTCGTCTTTCTTAATCTGTTTGAACTAATTTTAAATAATTTGAATTCATATATGTGAGCTGAAATACTTGCTTCTCTGACATCTTGCTTCTGGATGTCCATGCCTCCTATGTTTGAATAGCTGATGTTTGGCTTCTCATCTGTAATGATGTAATGGTAATAATGTAATAATAAACAAAAAGTAATAATGATTTGACGACATCGAGAACATACCAGCAGAAAGCATGGAAATGCTACTATCAGTAGTAAACACTAACACTTTTAAATGCCATCATAATTATTCAAGTAAGGTATTTTATAAATACTTATAAACATCAAAGTTATTTGAAATGGGCATCTGCAGGTATATTGTTCTAATGTGTGATCCAAATCTATCCCGCTGCTAATCAGTTTTGAAAGCTATAGCCAGGAGAAGGCTTGGTGTCTGGCCTCTGCTGGTGTTTCGAATCGTTTTGTATTTTACCGATGTTATAGAAGTCCATATTTTCCTATTATATATAAATTTGAAAATTTGTTTCACAGATGGCGTCTTTGACAACTTGTTCCATCTGCATGGATCAGTTTACCTGCCCCAAACTTTTACCCTGTCAGCTTAAGATGCAAATTCTTTCAGAAGCTGCACAGAGTTTTGACAACTCACTGATGGAATTAGAAAGTGCTAGCAAATCTATTGACATGCAATATAATCTTTATCAAGAAAAGTACAATTCCGCCGTCATGCCATCACAACTGAAAAGGGAAGTCGAAAGTTTTTTCAGACTTTAAGACCATCAAAGAAGCGTTAGATAGGATGCCTGAAACTGAACTGAAGGCATTGAATATCAAGATGGTCAAATTTATTCCTTCACTTGATGTGTCACTGGGTTCTGTCGATCAGACCAAGAAAACTGTCGATGTTGCAGCAACTGATGTGGCCTCGCTAATGGTGGAAGGGTCTTATAAGGAGGTTACCTTGAAAGAACAGGAAAATAAGGAGAACTCTGGAAAAACAAAGAAATCTATTCCTGTCATCTCTCACGGCAAGCCTACAAAAGTGCTGCGTATACAAGTGTCCGTTCAAAGTGGAAGCAACGACAAAGTTAACAACAATGAGAAAGCCAGCAGCAACCACAGCAGCATCAAGAAAGACTTGCTGAAGCCTAGTTCATCAGACAGGGTCATCCAGGGTCTTGGCAGAAGGCTGAGCGGAAGACTTTCCTTGGCAACTTTTCGGCGATCGAATCACCAGGTGCTACTGCCCTTTCTCCGGTGAAGAGAAAGATGAATTGGATTGCAGAGGGATTCTCTCAGTGCAGGGACTGCTGTTTTCTCAAAATGCACCAGCAGTGGATGATTGCAGCTTGCGACTACAGAGCCACGAACGCCGGCGATCGGATAAAAATGTTCGATCTCAAGGGGAGACAACAGGGCGTCATCAACGCCAGGGCCATAGTCGAACCTTGGGCTCTAACTTATCATAAATCGAGCCACAGTTTCATGGTTACCGATCATTCGAGTCATGCCATAAAGATGATCAATCTCAACGAGAATGGGCGATGCTCTAAAGTCAGCACCATCTACCAGTCCTATGCAGAAAAGCCTGCCGGAATTTCCGTGATGAGCTCCGGATCTTTCGTCGTCACCGACGTCGGACTGCGCCAGCATCGTCTCGCCATCTACTCCATGAATCCCAACTCCCTCGAGAGGAAGATGGTCTTTGGAAAGACCAGAAACACGGACAGCAAGGTGCTCCTTTCCAACTATGTGGTCGTGGACGGCAACGATCGAGCGGTGGTTTCAGACATCGAAGCTAACAACATCAAGGTGTTTTGTCACTGGGTTCTGTCGATCAGACCAAGAAAACTGTCGATGTTGCAGCAACTGATGTGGCCTCGCTAATGGTGGAAGGGTCTTATAAGGAGGTTACCTTGAAAGAACAGGAAAATAAGGAGAACTCTGGAAAAACAAAGAAATCTATTCCTGTCATCTCTCACGGCAAGCCTACAAAAGTGCTGCGTATACAAGTGTCCGTTCAAAGTGGAAGCAACGACAAAGTTAACAACAATGAGAAAGCCAGCAGCAACCACAGCAGCATCAAGAAAGACTTGCTGAAGCCTAGTTCATCAGACAGGGTCATCCAGGGTCTTGGCAGAAGGCTGAGCGGAAGACTTTCCTTGGCAACTTTTCGGCGATCGAATCACCAGGTGCTACTGCCCTTTCTCCGGTGAAGAGAAAGATGAATTGGATTGCAGAGGGATTCTCTCAGTGCAGGGACTGCTGTTTTCTCAAAATGCACCAGCAGTGGATGATTGCAGCTTGCGACTACAGAGCCACGAACGCCGGCGATCGGATAAAAATGTTCGATCTCAAGGGGAGACAACAGGGCGTCATCAACGCCAGGGCCATAGTCGAACCTTGGGCTCTAACTTATCATAAATCGAGCCACAGTTTCATGGTTACCGATCATTCGAGTCATGCCATAAAGATGATCAATCTCAACGAGAATGGGCGATGCTCTAAAGTCAGCACCATCTACCAGTCCTATGCAGAAAAGCCTGCCGGAATTTCCGTGATGAGCTCCGGATCTTTCGTCGTCACCGACGTCGGACTGCGCCAGCATCGTCTCGCCATCTACTCCATGAATCCCAACTCCCTCGAGAGGAAGATGGTCTTTGGAAAGACCAGAAACACGGACAGCAAGGTGCTCCTTTCCAACTATGTGGTCGTGGACGGCAACGATCGAGCGGTGGTTTCAGACATCGAAGCTAACAACATCAAGGTGTTTTGTCACTGGGTTCTGTCGATCAGACCAAGAAAACTGTCGATGTTGCAGCAACTGATGTGGCCTCGCTAATGGTGGAAGGGTCTTATAAGGAGGTTACCTTGAAAGAACAGGAAAATAAGGAGAACTCTGGAAAAACAAAGAAATCTATTCCTGTCATCTCTCACGGCAAGCCTACAAAAGTGCTGCGTATACAAGTGTCCGTTCAAAGTGGAAGCAACGACAAAGTTAACAACAATGAGAAAGCCAGCAGCAACCACAGCAGCATCAAGAAAGACTTGCTGAAGCCTAGTTCATCAGACAGGGTCATCCAGGGTCTTGGCAGAAGGCTGAGCGGAAGACTTTCCTTGGCAACTTTTCGGCGATCGAATCACCAGGTGCTACTGCCCTTTCTCCGGTGAAGAGAAAGATGAATTGGATTGCAGAGGGATTCTCTCAGTGCAGGGACTGCTGTTTTCTCAAAATGCACCAGCAGTGGATGATTGCAGCTTGCGACTACAGAGCCACGAACGCCGGCGATCGGATAAAAATGTTCGATCTCAAGGGGAGACAACAGGGCGTCATCAACGCCAGGGCCATAGTCGAACCTTGGGCTCTAACTTATCATAAATCGAGCCACAGTTTCATGGTTACCGATCATTCGAGTCATGCCATAAAGATGATCAATCTCAACGAGAATGGGCGATGCTCTAAAGTCAGCACCATCTACCAGTCCTATGCAGAAAAGCCTGCCGGAATTTCCGTGATGAGCTCCGGATCTTTCGTCGTCACCGACGTCGGACTGCGCCAGCATCGTCTCGCCATCTACTCCATGAATCCCAACTCCCTCGAGAGGAAGATGGTCTTTGGAAAGACCAGAAACACGGACAGCAAGGTGCTCCTTTCCAACTATGTGGTCGTGGACGGCAACGATCGAGCGGTGGTTTCAGACATCGAAGCTAACAACATCAAGGTGTTTTGTCACTGGGTTCTGTCGATCAGACCAAGAAAACTGTCGATGTTGCAGCAACTGATGTGGCCTCGCTAATGGTGGAAGGGTCTTATAAGGAGGTTACCTTGAAAGAACAGGAAAATAAGGAGAACTCTGGAAAAACAAAGAAATCTATTCCTGTCATCTCTCACGGCAAGCCTACAAAAGTGCTGCGTATACAAGTGTCCGTTCAAAGTGGAAGCAACGACAAAGTTAACAACAATGAGAAAGCCAGCAGCAACCACAGCAGCATCAAGAAAGACTTGCTGAAGCCTAGTTCATCAGACAGGGTCATCCAGGGTCTTGGCAGAAGGCTGAGCGGAAGACTTTCCTTGGCAACTTTTCGGCGATCGAATCACCAGGTGCTACTGCCCTTTCTCCGGTGAAGAGAAAGATGAATTGGATTGCAGAGGGATTCTCTCAGTGCAGGGACTGCTGTTTTCTCAAAATGCACCAGCAGTGGATGATTGCAGCTTGCGACTACAGAGCCACGAACGCCGGCGATCGGATAAAAATGTTCGATCTCAAGGGGAGACAACAGGGCGTCATCAACGCCAGGGCCATAGTCGAACCTTGGGCTCTAACTTATCATAAATCGAGCCACAGTTTCATGGTTACCGATCATTCGAGTCATGCCATAAAGATGATCAATCTCAACGAGAATGGGCGATGCTCTAAAGTCAGCACCATCTACCAGTCCTATGCAGAAAATCCTGCCGGAATTTCCGTGATGAGCTCCGGATCTTTCGTCGTCACCGACGTCGGACTGCGCCAGCATCGTCTCGCCATCTACTCCATGAATCCCAACTCCCTCGAGAGGAAGATGGTCTTTGGAAAGACCAGAAACACGGACAGCAAGGTGCTCCTTTCCAACTATGTGGTCGTGGACGGCAACGATCGAGCGGTGGTTTCAGACATCGAAGCTAACAACATCAAGGTGTTTTGTCACTGGGTTCTGTCGATCAGACCAAGAAAACTGTCGATGTTGCAGCAACTGATGTGGCCTTGCTAATGGTGGAAGGGTCTTATAAGGAGGTTACCTTGAAAGAACAGGAAAATAAGGAGAACTCTGGAAAAACAAAGAAATCTATTCCTGTCATCTCTCACGGCAAGCCTACAAAAGTGCTGCGTATACAAGTGTCCGTTCAAAGTGGAAGCAACGACAAAGTTAACAACAATGAGAAAGCCAGCAGCAACCACAGCAGCATCAAGAAAGACTTGCTGAAGCCTAGTTCATCAGACAGGGTCATCCAGGGTCTTGGCAGAAGGCTGAGCGGAAGACTTTCCTTGGCAACTTTTCGGCGATCGAATCACCAGGTGCTACTGCCCTTTCTCCGGTGAAGAGAAAGATGAATTGGATTGCAGAGGGATTCTCTCAGTGCAGGGACTGCTGTTTTCTCAAAATGCACCAGCAGTGGATGATTGCAGCTTGCGACTACAGAGCCACGAACGCCGGCGATCGGATAAAAATGTTCGATCTCAAGGGGAGACAACAGGACGTCATCAACGCCAGGGCCATAGTCGAACCTTGGGCTCTAACTTATCATAAATCGAGCCACAGTTTCATGGTTACCGATCATTCGAGTCATGCCATAAAGATGATCAATCTCAACGAGAATGGGCGATGCTCTAAAGTCAGCACCATCTACCAGTCCTATGCAGAAAAGCCTGCCGGAATTTCCGTGATGAGCTCCGGATCTTTCGTCGTCACCGACGTCGGACTGCGCCAGCATCGTCTCGCCATCTACTCCATGAATCCCAACTCCCTCGAGAGGAAGATGGTCTTTGGAAAGACCAGAAACACGGACAGCAAGGTGCTCCTTTCCAACTATGTGGTCGTGGACGGCAACGATCGAGCGGTGGTTTCAGACATCGAAGCTAACAACATCAAGGTGTTTTGTCACTGGGTTCTGTCGATCAGACCAAGAAAACTGTCGATGTTGCAGCAACTGATGTGGCCTCGCTAATGGTGGAAGGGTCTTATAAGGAGGTTACCTTGAAAGAACAGGAAAATAAGGAGAACTCTGGAAAAACAAAGAAATCTATTCCTGTCATCTCTCACGGCAAGCCTACAAAAGTGCTGCGTATACAAGTGTCCGTTCAAAGTGGAAGCAACGACAAAGTTAACAACAATGAGAAAGCCAGCAGCAACCACAGCAGCATCAAGAAAGACTTGCTGAAGCCTAGTTCATCAGACAGGGTCATCCAGGGTCTTGGCAGAAGGCTGAGCGGAAGACTTTCCTTGGCAACTTTTCGGCGATCGAATCACCAGGTGCTACTGCCCTTTCTCCGGTGAAGAGAAAGATGAATTGGATTGCAGAGGGATTCTCTCAGTGCAGGGACTGCTGTTTTCTCAAAATGCACCAGCAGTGGATGATTGCAGCTTGCGACTACAGAGCCACGAACGCCGGCGATCGGATAAAAATGTTCGATCTCAAGGGGAGACAACAGGGCGTCATCAACGCCAGGGCCATAGTCGAACCTTGGGCTCTAACTTATCATAAATCGAGCCACAGTTTCATGGTTACCGATCATTCGAGTCATGCCATAAAGATGATCAATCTCAACGAGAATGGGCGATGCTCTAAAGTCAGCACCATCTACCAGTCCTATGCAGAAAAGCCTGCCGGAATTTCCGTGATGAGCTCCGGATCTTTCGTCGTCACCGACGTCGGACTGCGCCAGCATCGTCTCGCCATCTACTCCATGAATCCCAACTCCCTCGAGAGGAAGATGGTCTTTGGAAAGACCAGAAACACGGACAGCAAGGTGCTCCTTTCCAACTATGTGGTCGTGGACGGCAACGATCGAGCGGTGGTTTCAGACATCGAAGCTAACAACATCAAGGTGTTTTGTCACTGGGTTCTGTCGATCAGACCAAGAAAACTGTCGATGTTGTTGCAGCAACTGATGTGGCCTCGCTAATGGTGGAAGGGTCTTATAAGGAGGTTACCTTGAAAGAACAGGAAAATAAGGAGAACTCTGGAAAAACAAAGAAATCTATTCCTGTCATCTCTCACGGCAAGCCTACAAAAGTGCTGCGTATACAAGTGTCCGTTCAAAGTGGAAGCAACGACAAAGTTAACAACAATGAGAAAGCCAGCAGCAACCACAGCAGCATCAAGAAAGACTTGCTGAAGCCTAGTTCATCAGACAGGGTCATCCAGGGTCTTGGCAGAAGGCTGAGCGGAAGACTTTCCTTGGCAACTTTTCGGCGATCGAATCACCAGGTGCTACTGCCCTTTCTCCGGTGAAGAGAAAGATGAATTGGATTGCAGAGGGATTCTCTCAGTGCAGGGACTGCTGTTTTCTCAAAATGCACCAGCAGTGGATGATTGCAGCTTGCGACTACAGAGCCACGAACGCCGGCGATCGGATAAAAATGTTCGATCTCAAGGGGAGACAACAGGGCGTCATCAACGCCAGGGCCATAGTCGAACCTTGGGCTCTAACTTATCATAAATCGAGCCACAGTTTCATGGTTACCGATCATTCGAGTCATGCCATAAAGATGATCAATCTCAACGAGAATGGGTGATGCTCTAAAGTCAGCACCATCTACCAGTCCTATGCAGAAAAGCCTGCCGGAATTTCCGTGATGAGCTCCGGATCTTTCGTCGTCACCGACGTCGGACTGCGCCAGCATCGTCTCGCCATCTACTCCATGAATCCCAACTCCCTCGAGAGGAAGATGGTCTTTGGAAAGACCAGAAACACGGACAGCAAGGTGCTCCTTTCCAACTATGTGGTCGTGGACGGCAACGATCGAGCGGTGGTTTCAGACATCGAAGCTAACAACATCAAGGTGTTTTCTCTTCTGGATGGTAGCCAGCTTCTCAAATTCAGTTGTAGATGCTCTTTTGACGGAGGGAAGGAAATGGAACCTCAAGGCATTGCCGTCGACATTCTGCAAACGACATTCTGGTGGCAGATCAAGCTACCAACACCGTCGTGATGTTCAGCTCCGAGGGACAACTGATAGGTAGCGTTGCCTGCTGCAAGGGCAGACCGTGGGGCATCTCTTATGCAGACGAACCGAGGGTACTGGCCGTCTCGACAGACAAAGGGTTGGAAGTTTTTGAGTTGTAGGTGCTAGTTGAGATGAGGCTTGTTAAACTCTGAGATAACAACAATCCATTTTTTATTTTGTACCAGATTTGTCAGCTTTCATAACTTTTAATCATTTCATTTGGTAACAATTGATATATATCCTCTGCTGGCTTAACCATTAACTGTTAGTTGAGATCGCAATTAGAGCTAATCGTATGCCACGCATATCGCTCGTTTGTTTACATGCACGTCTTTTGGTCTTATTGAAAGTGACAGACGCAGATTTAAATGTTTAATGATTTTTTTTCCAAATTTACTTTGTAAGTGATTAATAAATTCAAGTATATTGTAATTTTACCTTAGTTTTCAAGTAATTTGTGAAATTTCAATCAGGTTCGATTAGTGTTTTAATGTCATTCTCAACTGAGTTTAAAAAATGTTGTCACAATAACTTCTGTTCATGGTAAAATGATATCTTAAAAATTTTAATAAAATCCATGCTTAAAAGTCGAACCTCTGAACAACTGAGTATGGTGAAAAAGAAAACGTAAAAGGACATGCAGTTGTTTTATTTTCAATTACAAACAATTTTCAAAAAACTTCGCAAACGATATTTCGACGCACTCGATTGTAAACGATTCACTGCCCAAAATTTGTTACTTAGATAAAATTTAGATACAGTCAGTTGAAAACGGTCAAATATTCACTCAAAGCATCCTGGAGTAGAAGAGCATGTTGGGGGTGTTGAACGAGTAGCCCGTACCGGTTATTCTGTCGAGATCTTCGCTCGAGAGCCGTTTTAGCTGGTGATCGTCAAGTTCTATCCAGGGCTGAGGTGGTTTGTTTCCGCCGTGCTGGTTGTCGAGATTGGGGATGGAAACGTGTTCTGAGTTTGACCCGGCAGAAATATCGGTGGGCTCTTGGTTCCACGAGGGGATGGAGGGATTATGAGTGTTTTCAATGGAACTGTTTACGTAAGCTCGGTAGTGGCCCGAGGACATGGTGTAGCCGGTGTGGCTGACCACTGTAAAGAGTTTCATCCTGTTTGAACGATAGATGGAAGTGAAAAATTAATGCTGTGGCATCAACAATGGTTAATTGTCCTGACTTTCATACCTGTGCTCGAGTGGACTTGAACAATTTTCCTCCAGGCAGTTCAATTCGAGTGGAATTTTCATGTTTTCAGTAACTTTTGTTGACATTGTCATGCCACAGCTAAAAATTATCATCACAGAAATTAATACATAGTTTCTCAATACCATCTCATTAGTATGAGAACGTTCCTTTTGAATCCTACTTTTGGAAAGAATGCAGCAGTGCTAGCATAGAGTGCCTCTTGTTTTGGGCTCAAGAAACATGACGTTGATGAAAAAGTCTATTATTGTGGTTGATGGTTGACTCAAAAAAAATAAATAAGGATCTTATTACCTGGGATTACTAACCTAGCAAAACTTGTTATTTGTGGAAGCCTCTGAATGTGTATGATGAGTACTGGTGGACACCTGAGGAAAGTTATCTTTCTCCGAGCTTCTACCTTGTGCCTGCAGATGAGGCAGTGGAACTTGTTCGTCGAACCGAGCTTTTCCACGTCGCCGAGTGCGGCAAACACGGTTGGAGTTTCTTCGATGAAAGAGAAAATAGAAATGAATTTTGTTAAAATATTTTTATTCCTTTATTTGAAACCATTGAATCGTGACTATTGGTCTATTATTTATGGACAGAGAGCAAACACGAATTATATGTCAGCAAATTTGATTGAATTTCATAAAAATCACAAATTGTATTTTTTAGTTTGATATTATTGCCAATGGTGTTTTGACACTTGATGCTTTAAGTGGGAGAAGCCTAGTACAATGAGTCACAGCTGAGGACATTCCATTATAAAATTACAATTAATTACTGAGGCATGTCTAACAGAAGCAAACAAATAATCTTGACAATGTCTAAATGATTACCACCTTCTTCATCTTCAATGTCACTGAGATCGTTGTCTTCGTCTGGGAAGTTTCCTCTGCTGCCAAAATGTGGTCCTCGCTCCCGAGGAAGTTCTTTCACTTGTTTCATGTGAAGGAGAAGGTCCTGGAAGGATTCGGCATATTGTGGACCCGGTTTCGCACTCTAGACACCTAAGGATGTGGAAATCATTCGAGAGGTTAGTTTGTAATGATTCATGTTTGATAGCAATAAGTATCAGGTGAATTATTGCTGCCCTTATCCAAGATTATTAAACTAATTTGTGGTAGAAAGTTAACAGTCGATGAAAACCAATGAAAATGTGTACCCACGTAGATCTCATGTTATCATGTGTACATAGCAGTGTTGGGAGAATCAAATCGCAGATAAAACCGTTCGAGACGGACGCACACATTTTAATGAGATGCTAAGAAAAAATAAAGCTCCACCCATAAACAAATTAAACTCCGCCTAAAATGAGTAAAAGTGAATCTTTTATCCGCAATATATATTAAGTCATTTACATAGAAGTCTCTAATAAAGTTTTATTATAACTTTGGAAATACTTGACGTCTGACATTAACGATCGAGTGTTTAAAGTTTACGCTTTGCCTAACCCTAACCCCTAACCCTACCCTATCCCCTAATCCTAACTCCTAACCCTACACTATCCCCTAATCCTAACCCCTAACCCTAACCCTACCCTAACCCTTGCGCCGATCTATTCGGAGCCTAAAAATGCGGACCGATTTTCCCTAAAAAGAGATATACCTAAAAATACTACGGATCAAAGATTTACAATTTACAAATTGTACAATTACAATTCTTCAGTCCTGAGCCAACCTTGAGTTCTATCACCGGCTCTATCTTATGACGTATTTAAAGTTATTTTTCGAAGATTTTTAATTTGCACCATTTTAGAGTTGCATTTTTTGAATAAGTTTACAGAATTAGTTTGTAAGAAGGTTTTAGAATTAGTTTGTAAGAAATTGTTGCTCCTGATCCCTTGTTGCATCTTATCAACATTATTGTCGACGTTAATTTATTACAAACAACCCGTGGTCAAGACGAATGTTTGCTTTGTTGAGGTCCTCTATAGAAAAAAAATTAAATAAATGCAGATGTTGATTCGCCAATGTTAATTCGAAAAAGTGAGCTGAGGTTGACTTCAGATCAAAATACTCATTTAAGTGGTGCTCTTTGGGAAATTCAGTTCGTGCATTGCAATGGGATGATGGAGGGCCATGAGCTCCTGCGTGAGGTCTGTTGTCCTTCTCTCCGACAAGCAAAAGTTTCTTTACTTGGTGAAGATTCCTGTGCAACGGCATTTTACCGCCATACCTAAAGCAGGCATTGAATTTAAGAATTAGGAAGGTGCGTCCTCTAGCGATACTAACAGAATTAAAAAGTGACAAAATAATAATAAGTTGTACCATCGTAGATCTCATGTTATCATGTACACATAGTGTTTATTAAATGTTGTCACGTGATCATGCCATAAAGAACCACCTTGAAGAAAGATGACGTATCGGCGCATGCGCATTTTGCAACGTCTCAACAGTGGTTTCCTGACTTTTGCTCAAATGGCTATAGCTCACATGGCAGTTGCGCACATAGACTGTAGCTGACATGGCCCATGTGCTCAATAATATATGTGGGCACCTCGTCATAACAGCCCGGCGACAGAATTGCCCCGACAAAACAGCCCCGTCAAAATAGCCCGGCGTCAAAAAAACTCAAGACAAAACAGCCCTGACAAAACCGCCCCGACAAAACAGCCCCGTCGAAACAGCCCGGCGTCAAAATAGCCCAGGACGGAAAAATCCCGTCAAAATGGCCCCGTCAAAATAGCCCCGACAAAACAACCCGGCGACAAAATAGCTCAAGACAAAACAGCCCCGTCAAAACAGCCCTGTCACCAGGGTCGGACTGGCTTAAAAAACCGGCCCGGGAAATTTTATTTAATTTCTAGCTTGATCAACTTAAACATAAGAAACACTAGAGTCTAAAATTTCTATTCACTATTAACTATTATAACAGCTTTTTCATCGTTTCACTAGTCGATGCTAAAACATCAATGATTTCATTGTTATTGATTCTTGGAAAAGAGTCTTTCTCACAAGACATCAGCATGAATGATCGTAGAATTGACTGGTTCAGAAAATTTCTTAATCTGTTCAAAACGTATTTCAATTTTGAAAACGACCTCTCACAAGCAACTTGTGATGAGAATAATGTCAACACAAATTTGTAAGCCAGATACAAATTTGAATAAGCAAGACTATGCAAATGTTCTGGAGAACAATAATAACAACAATACTCAAAACGGTCAAAGCATTCAAGCCACTAATTTCGAATTAAATTTTGATTCAGTTTCACAACATTTTTTAAAAATACTTTATCATGGGGCTATTGTGTTGCCGGGCTATTTTGTCGCCGGGTTGTTTTGTCCTGGGCTATTTTGACACCGGACTGTTTCGACGGGGCTGTTTTGTCGGGGCTATTCTGTCGCCGGGCTGTTATGACGGGTCACCATATATGTGAGTATCAATCTATGTGAGCAACTGCCATGTGAACAACCGCAATGTGAGCTATCGCCATTTGATCAACAGTCTGGTCAACAACTAACAGTAAGGGAATTATCACCCGTTTTACTTGTCTTCTGCCAGCAGACACTTATATCATGGTAAAAACCTAGTCTTTAACGTAGCTGAAGTTAGCAGACACTTAAATTTAATTTCTAATGCGAAATTTCAAATTATAATATTTGGAAACTACGTTTCAAATGCTTTTCAAAAATGTTTATAAATCAATTGACGGAAGATTTTAAAATTTTTGAAGTTATTAGAAATTTGAGGAATTCGTTCAAAAGTCTTTTTACTCAGTAACTACGACTTTACAACTGACGAAATGTGCATCAAAATGTTCGTTAAGATTTCTACTTTCCAAATATGTATACCTTATTAGCCGAAAAAGGAACAACATAAGCGCTTAAAATATCGCGAGACATCTTAAGCGGAAGTCCTTCCATTAATGGAATGTCTTGCAAGTCTTCTTACTCAGTAACTACGACTTTACAACTGACGAAATGTGCATCAAAATGCTCGTTAAGATTTCAACTTTCCAAATATGTATACCTTATTAGCCGAAAAAGGTGTGGAACAACATAAGTGCTTAAAATATCGCGAGACATCTTAAGCGGAAGTCCTTCCCGTATTTAAATGCCGTACGAGTTCTTTTACTCAATAATCACGAAGTTTAGACTGATCAAATAAATGTGCATCAAAATGTTCGTTAAGATTTCAACTTTGTTTTATAAACATATTCGCTTATGGATCTGCATAAATACCAAACCATCACTTGGATAAGGCTAGCAGGGCGAGAGCCTGTTGTTAAAAGCCTATGTTACGACGCTAGCAGGTTCAAAAATCTTTTTAACTACTCAACCAATGTCAAATTAAATTACACCAAAATAATCTACAAGCATTAATTTTAAAATCGCAATATCCAGATTTAAAATTTTTTTTTTAATTTTGAATAATTTAACTGCAACTTTTCCGAAAAACAGCAAAATACGACAACTTCATGGTTAAAAACCTTTTTAGTTGCTTGGCCAATGTTAAAATAAATTACGCCAAAATAATTATCAAACATTCTTCTTAAAATCGCACTGGCCAGATTATTAATTTTGTTTCGTAATTCGTTGTAAACTTGAATAATTTAACCTCAACTTTTCCGAAAAACAGCAAAATGCTACAACGTCATGGTCAAAAATCTTTTTAGTTGCTCAACCAATGTCAAAATAACTTACACCAAAATAATCATCAAACAATCCTCTTAAAATCGCACTGACCATGTTTTTAATTTTTTTTGTTTAAATTTGCATAATTGTTCTGTAACTTTTCTGAAAAAACAACAAAATGCAACAACTTCATGATTAAAAATCTATTTAACGACTCAACCAATGTCAAAATAAATTGCACCAAAATAATCATCAAACATTTCTCTTAAAATCGCAGTAGCCAGATTTTTAATTTTTTATGTTTAAATTTGCGTAATTGTTCTGGAACTTGAATCAATATAATTAATGAAAGCTGAAGCAGGCGATCAATACAATACCATTTATATATATTAAAATTGCATGCCAGTAGTTCCATATTTTTAGTGCATAAAAATTATCTACAGAGATTTTTAAAGTAGAAAATTCACGAGCATCAAATACTTCAGCAGAATTATTCTGTTTAACATTATTGGAATGTTTTGTATTCTAGGATTACATAGAAATACACAAGGGAATGGTTCGACATTTCTCGGACTCATCTAGTATTGAACCCTTCAAAGTAATTCAGGTGTATTGATGGTCAATGAACTCTATCGTTATGCGTTTTATTTTATTTGACACTAGACTAAACCAGCTAAATTAGACGTTGAGATATGGAAGGGCAAAGTCGGCAAAAAGCGGCAAAAGAATACAACCATGGGTCATTATGTGACTACGCAAAAAATGTTAGAGGAAATTGAGAAGGTTGTATTAATACTGTATATACTCATTACTTGGTAATATATATATATATTTATATTTGTTAAAATATTTATTAGATCGAAGAAGAATGTAAATATGGGGCAATTCAAAAGTCAAATATACGAAATGTCAACAATCCCCAGAGATTCAAAATGATGAAAAGGGCTAGTAAACGGCTTGAAGATGAAGAGGTTTGTAATATGTTTGAAACTATTTTTTCAACTTGTTTTATATCTAATAAACATTTTATTTGTTTAGGCATCATCATTTGAAAATTTGATTGGGTCGGAGTGGTTTGCCTCCAGTGACATAAACAGGGCTCAAAATATGTTGAAGTTAAAATATCCTTCAATTTCAGGGTATTCCAGTTTACTCATACATCTATTATAATTATAATTTTATCAATAACACCACATTTTATATAATACATTTTATTTATATTGCAGGCTTTACGATGTTGATGTAATTAGCGGATTGGGCCTTGACCCTCTGCCTTCCGAATTTCGAGCAGAACCCCCTACAAAACCCTTCATTCAAATATTAAATGTAAATAGAAATCACTGGGTCACCATATCCAATGTGGGGCCGAATGCAACTCTATTAACGTTTACGACAGCCTCAACTGCACCTTCGATGACAATGCATTGAGGTCCATCGCCTACATGGCTCGGAATTTTGTTGATGGCTCGGTTCTGAAGGTTGTTAGAATCTCATTCACCCAAGTTATTTAAAGTCAGCCACTACCCTATTCGTTCAATAGGAACATAGCAAATTGTCATTACAGCCATATAACTGCCAAGAGATACAATCAACTAAGATTGCGGTTTTTCTGGATTTGAAACTCAATTTCAACACTCGCAAATGATTTCATCGATCGACCCATAATATAATAATATACTAATGTATAATAATAGTAATATGTCTCTATTCGTTATTGAGTAAAGAGCTTGTCCACCTCATCTCACAGCATCCCATGAGAGCTGTGTAACCGACACTGACACAATCTGATGCCACATTGTCACATGACGACAGCGCTAACTACATTCAAAAACGTAAATGCGAAGTTCAAGCGTTAAATTTTATTTAAAAAAATACCAGTCAACTGGCACGAAAGTTGGTGAGAGCTTTTTTACTGGCGGCTCTGACTCGCCAGGTAACGTAAACCGTCATCGACATATGCAGCTTTTTATGAACGCGGAGGCACCACCCGCTATCTCTGGTTCCGCTACTTTTTTGCTACTTCGCTATTTTCGTTGAATCTGGGGGATATAGTAAAGTGAATTATTAACACGATTAAGAGATAAAAAAAATATTTAAAATAAAATAAATTTGTTAAATCGTTCAAAAGATAACGAACCAGAGTTCCAGGAGTCTCACACTTTGAGCATATCCATTGGTGTGCATGCTCTTCATCGTTTTCAATTGCTGAAACGTTTGCGCATGTTTGTGGTGAAACTTCTCTTACAACGCTCAAAAAAGTTTCATTGAAGTGAAATGCCTTCGCAATATTTTTTTCGTTGCCCTCCAACTATAATAATAATATGTGCATTTGTAGAGTTTTTTCGGAATTGAGATTTTTCCCAAATTTGTAACGATTACAAGATTTCGATAAAGCAATAAAGTTGTTAAAAAAATTGCGTTTCAGTTGTACTTCATTTTACATCAGTTGTTTCTTCAATTGTAAATTTTGTCATTTTTTTTCTTCTACAGATGCATCAGTTACAAAAAAATAAAGTGCTCAACTTTCCGTTTGATTGCTTAACTTCAAAGATGCTTTCACTACCTGTCATTGTGGTTTGCGGTCTAAATAATAATTCATTGAATCACAAAACCGAAGTTAATTCTAGGGACAGTCGCAATGCGTTTAGTGACACTAAACTCAATATCATTAGCAAATGATGTTTACATAAAAAGTTAGCCATAAGTTGTTAACAAGATATCTGGCTTATTATTTTTTTTAAATTTAAAGGGTGACAGATATTTGTTTGTTTGTATTATGTTCCAGTTCGAGATTATACGAAAAACTGTTTATTTTACAAAAACCGTATTCGGGTGGCAGAATCGGATACAAAAGTCGATATGCTCTTTTCAATAAAACTACAGAAAATGTAAAGCTGAAAAAAGGTTTCATACAAAATACATATCTTACAATATATTTACAAATTAGCGTCTTAGCTTGCCCACAAATAATGATTTGAAACTTATAACATATTTGATCATGAAGAAGGTCGCATTTTGATGCTTTCAGGAAAAGTTGTCGATACTTAAAGCAAGTTTACAACGAATTTCGGAAAAAAATTAAAAATCTGGCCGGGGCGATTTTAAGAGGAATGTTTGATGATTATTTTGGTGTAATTTATTTTAACATTGGCCAAGCGACTAAATAGATTTTTGATCATGAAGTTGTTGCATTTTTTTGTTTTTTCAGAAAAGTTACAGAACAAGTATGCAAATTTAAACAAAAAAAAAATTAAAAATATGGTCAGTGCGATTTTAAGAGGATTGTTTGATGATTATTTTGGTGTAAGTTATTTTGACATTGGTTGAGCAACTAAAAAGATTTTTGACCATGACGTTGTCGCATTTTGCTGTTTTTCGAAAAAGTTGAGGTTAAATTATGCAAGTTTACAACGAATTACGAGACAAAATTAAAAATCTGACCGGTGCGATTTTAAGAGGATTGTTTGATGATTATTTTGGTGTAAGTTATTTTGACATTGGTTGAGCAACTAAAAAGATTTTTGACCATGACGTTGTCGGAAAAGTTGAGGTTAAATTATGCAAGTTTACAACCAATTACAAAACAAAATTAAAAATCTGACCAATGCGATTTTAAGAGGAATGCTTGATGATTATTTTGGTGCAATTTATTTCGACATTGGTTGAGTCGTTAAAAAGAATTTTGATCATGAAGTTGTTGCATTTTGTTGTTTTTTTTCAGAAAAGTTACAGAACAATTATGCAAATTTAAACACAAAAATTAAAAATCTGGCCGGGGCGATTTTAAGAGGAATGTTTGATAACTATTTTGGCTTAATTTATTTTAACATTGGCCAAGCAACTAAAAAGGTTTTTGACCATGAAGTTGTCGTATTTTGCTGTTTTTCGGAAAAGTTGCAGTTAAATTATTCAAAATTAAAAAACAATTTTTAAATCTGGATATTGCGATTTTAAAATTAATGCTTGTAGATTATTTTGGTGTAATTTAATTTGACATTGGTTGAGTAGTTAAAAAGATTTTTGAACCTGCTAGCGTCGTAACATAGGCTTTTAACAACAGGCTCTCGCCCTGCTAGCCTTATCCAAGTAGGCAGGTTGCCGAGTAGTGGTGGTGGAATGTTTTTGATCATGTCATCGTCATCAAGAATAAGAAGGAACATAGGTTATAAAGTCATCCCCTTAATTGCACTTATGGTTTGCGTACTTCACTTGATTACTCTTTTGCCATATTTTGATGATGAGGAGGATTCGATCGAGGAGGGAATCCCAGTCACAGGTATATTAGTTGAAGAACCGAATGTCTTCAGTAATTATGAACTTTGCGAAGGCTTTTTAATAAACTTAAAGGATTTGTTTATTGTGTAATGATATAAAATTTGAAGGACACATAGAACCAAATCAATTATTTTGACTGAATTTGCAGAAGTTTGGTCTTGAGAATTTATGCACAATTTGATTTTAAACGACCAATTTGCATAGACTTTATTCAATACTTTATTCAAATTTGTTCTTTACCAAAACACTTGAATTTGTGTGTAGTGTTAGACTGAAGTTTATATGAACATCTCTTAGCAGCTCAATAAGGCATAATTTTAGAAAAAAAGGTTTTATTATATTAATTATAAAGATGGTGTTTGTGATGTTACAGTTTGGCCACTTTAGCCTCTTTGGAGTTCCTCAAAATACTTTATTCTGAAGAAAGCAATAATTCATAAATTTTCATTCAGAAAGTTCTTAGAATAGGCTCTAATTACATAATTTAATTTTAATTTGGCTGTCCATTTTGTATTTAAAGTGTGAAAATTACATTTCAAAACAGATGATTTCCAATGGCTTGTGAGGCATCCTCCAATGTCACTTCCAAATAAAGATGTCCTCAATCTTAGCCCCAACTATGTTTCACTACCATGGCCAGGAATTGAAAAAAGGCATTTTTTCAACAATTTGTTTAATAGCCATCATTTTTGGTGGATATCAGGGAGAGTTCAAAAACTGTGGCCAGAATTTGAACAATTTGCAGCTCAAATCAAAGGAAATTGTTCAAAGTCACCTAAACTTAAAGTATGCATTTTTCAGTCTAAACCATTTATAGCATTATTACTTGTTAATACTATTTAATCAACATTAATAATCAAATCTAATTTATCCTTATTGATGCCAACAGATTTTAATGCTACCAGGGGTTTTGGTGTTCACGAAATTTGCATCTCACGAAGCCATTAAAAGAGGTGGACCCCATGGCGAACTCACGCAATGGGCAGACTTGATTTCCGGATGCATTTCGCTTTGTCATTACATCAACATCGAGATAAATTTCAAGTTTGCTAATAACTTGTGAGGATGACTCAGTTTTGTAAATATTATTTGTTAACTTATATTTAAAGTGTTAGGCTCATATCTGGTACTCAATGGGTGTTGGGTTTTTAATCTACTTCGCAGCCTAAATGCTTCACATAATTGCATAATGATGTGATAGTGATTTAATTAGGCATAATTATATAAATTAACTATCAGGTTTCATAATTGCAGTTCAAAAGCTCCAGGTTAAGTGGCTAAATTATCTTGTTGCAGTCTAATGCAGGCAGCAGTTGACAAGGAAAATGCAAGTGGATGTGTAAACAATAACATCGATTTGATCTTCACCGACATCACAGGCATTAAAAGTTTATCTCCACTTGTTGTTAAACTTTATAAGTCAGTAAACTATTCTTCTGATTGAATAATACATTTAAAAAGGATACTTGCTGTATTCATCTCGGTTGATTGTGTTACTTTTAAAATTTATTTAAAGTGACGTGAATCATTTTCCACAAAATCCATTTAAAAGTTTTCCAAAAACTATGGTTTAATGGAAATGATCTTTCAGGAATAAATTCAGAATCCTCGACATATTTGGAACTGAGGCAGCATTCAATGACCCCGAGTATTCGGAAGATCACAAAATCACCAACAGAAGATGGGCCATGCTCGACCTCCGCCTTAAGCAATTTTTGACCTTTTTTCGTTAGTAGTGAATTCAATTATTTATATTCTTATTAGAGTAATTTATTATTATTGTTATTATTTATTTGGTATTGTTACATTTTATTACCACTTTAATATTGATAACATTGATTACTTTCATAATTTGATAAAGCCTTGCATGTGCATTGTGTGCATACTTTATTTCAGCCCACACTCCTGACAATTCATTCCTGGGTTTTGTTATCTCTTCATCTAATTTAATCGAACGTCCGAAGCAAAACTACACCTTAATTCTTGGCAAAGAAGCTTCCTATTTAAAGGTTTCAGAATCAACAGAAAATAATTCTTTAAGAATTTAATAATTCAAATCATATGCAATTTCAGACCTTTCAGTTAATGGAATTTTTGTGTTATCGAATAATGTACAATTCTTATTGAATCATATGATTGTATCAGGGTAAAATGGACTTGTTAAAAACCATCGCTGACTATTTTCCACTTGCGGCCACAATCCATTCCCACGCTTCAGGTCTTCTGCCGGAAGGCTCCTTGCTACTGGGAGTTGTTGATCCTTCAGAGTACCTTACCCTGCTCTCGGAAGCAAAGGTGTTATTTTGTTAATTCAATCAATGAAAATTGCATTCCTGCATTCGGCAACAGTCTTAATGTGTCGTGTTCGAAACCCAGCCTGCACTGCCACAAGCATCCTTAAGAAGGAGCACTATACAAATGGTTACAAGAAGCGCCTCTGATGCTATGCATGTGGCCCTATATAAATGAAGTACAATTACAAATCAAAATATTGTAAAATATTAAAACAACTCGTATGTCTTAATTGAAATATATTGTTCTAAGGTTTGTCTCGGTTTGGGGGATCCAATCGAATCACCAAGTCCACTGTTAAGTCTTGCGGCCGGCTGCATATTTTTGAATCCTAAAAAGAATCACACTCTCCAAGGAAAGCCCACTCACAGAAGGGTGATTTAAAAAATGTCATTAAAATATACGCTTCGATGTTATTTAATGGTTTAAATTTTTCCTGAGGTCAGGTGACCAGTCAGCATGTGTTTGTGGAGAGGTACGTCCAACCTCCTCATGCATACACATTCGATCCAAACGACCTGGAGGGTCTAAAAGAAATTTTGCAGAAGTTGTCGAAGGTCAAACATGTTAGTAAAATGAAAGATCGACAGCAATACATCATGGTTCACTGCATTTAATCAGTGCTTTATAATGTTGAAGATGTAAATTTCCACTGTGGTGAATTTCATTGTCTGTTTCCTTTAAATTATCTAATAAGATGTCAGTATTATCATCATTAAAGATGGTTTTAATTACTAGATTTATTTTAATTTACGTTGAGGGACACGAGGAGTTGATTTGTTTTGCATGTAGTCTAAAGTCAGAGGGTGCTGATGACCCTCCACCCCAAATTACATGCCCTGCTTATGTCTCTCAAATTTTATTTTATTCCGATGTCTTTCATAAATTTCCAAACCAGGTAGAACCCATCATACCGCAAGTGTTTACTGCACGAGGTTACCTGGATAATCTGGAAAATTCTCTCCTCGCTCAAAATTGGTGTTCCTTATTCAAAGGTGATGACAGTCGCTTATCACCGAGAACATTCCTTGCCCAAGATTCAAGAGATTGTAAGGAAGTTTGCTATAAGCAGGGTAAGTGTAAACAATGAGCAACATTATTTTACCAACCTCAATTTCTAATCAGATAGTTAAAACATTATTCTATCAACTTCAACTAATTAATAAATAGCTAAAATTTGCATATGTCATGTTTCTTAAATTGAAGTTGTAGTTATAATTTAGCAAAGTCATTGCATCTTGTATAACACTGACCAGGTCTTATCTGTGAGCCTGACCATTTCCCACAGTTGAACAGCGTATCTTTTTTTGAAAGGTAAATAAAGTATGTTTTATTTAAATGCAAATAAATTCTTTAAATTATTTGTTTGAACATCCAAATTCTGAAAAGATTTATTTTCATTCTGCCATTCAAAAAAATCACTGCATGTGCAAGTGCAATTTTATAGCGTAAATAATTAGAACTTATTAATAAGTCAGTTGCTGAATTGTGGAATTGAAAAACAAATTAAAATAGCTTATGTTACTGTAGTTCTGCAACTGATATTGAATGATAAATAATTCAATGTTATCATTGCAGTTCAGGACTTAAATGTAGAAGTAACTCAATCCTCAGAAATTTGTATCTCCCTGCCTATGACAAGAGAAGGCAAGCCTGTCTTCTTCAGCCCAGCAAAAAACCACTTTTCAGTTGCGTCGGTAGCTCTCCATCGGGCCTTCGGAGGTTGTGTCCTTGTGCGACCGATAATTACGGGAAAGTTGTGACCATCAACAAAACAAAGAAATCCAACATTGCTGCCTTTGCTCTGCCTTGACTAATGACTGTATTATGTTTTAGAAATTTTATTTTGTTGAGTATTTTAACCTATTTATTATTGTTGAGTATTGTCTATTCTGTTTGATGTCTTTCAGATGTGTGTTTAATATGCCTGAACCAAATATCATATTTGTTCTTTATTGTGACTAAAAATATACAAATATTTGTTGACCATTTTTTCAACATTCATTCTCTTGTCGTCAAATCAGCAAACAACTTTTGATGTTGTATGTAGCTCCTTTATCAAAACATCTTAAATTTTATCAATATTATTGTTTCATTAAAAACTTTTGCAGACTTTTAGATGGAAACCTGACAACCCCCAGCAAAAGATATTGGGATTAAGCGCAGATGGAATATGTAGGATGTGGTATCAACCATCGAGATTAGGGAGAAGGCCACAGGTTATCCATGAAAAGGGGAGGTTGAAGCTTGGATACAGGATGGTTGATGCCATGATCAAGTCAACTTTGATTAAATATGAGAAATACTTGCACCCCATGAAGTGTATCATAGTTTTTCAATTAAAGAAGCTGTGCATTTACTTTAAACCCTCCCAATCAATCAATCAACCGTGCATCAATTCACCCCCCCCCCAAATGGGGTTCACAGTTGATAGGTTTGCATTATAACTTTCTTATTTATAATCTTCATATGAAGGGATACAATGACATTTTTTTCAAATTTATAATCGATTTAATCATATATATTTATTATTTATTTATATATCTAACATAGTCTTATCCACCATTTTAAATACGGCCCTATTTGTACGCTGTTGAAACTCTCAACTTGCAAGTTGTCTCGATGAATATACCATCATCCCATCTTACAAATTACCGAATGTCATGATGCCACAACGTTAATCGCCATCACCAAAAAAACATCAATTTGAGGATGTCCAGTTCAGTGTTCATAAAGTGTAAAACTATTTTAGATCCTTTTTTAACCCCTTCCCTTTGTATTTCTAAGGCCCTCCTCGAGCATAGCATACATTGTGAAAATTCTCTTATTTGACAATGCAATAATAATATTAATAATATTAACTATAATAATAATAATAATAATATGTTTATTGAGCGTCAGGGAGCGCTTCGTCCTCGGTTGCTAAGGGAATAGATAAGTCGACCTCATTGACTATAAACGACTCAGAGGCCTTGTAGTTCAGAGGAGCGGAAATTAAGAAAGATGTCGCTTCAACCATGTTACTCTGAATATTGAGAAAAACATAGGAATGTTTAGAAAGTTTGAGGACACCGATCGCAAACTTCTCGAATGATAATAACGGGGAGAGGAAATTAGCGAGATAAGTAATGACGGCCTTGTACGCAAGCAAAGCTATCTTGAGCTTGATCCTATCATAAACAGGAAGCCAATGAAGTTTTTATCCTCTGCAGCAGAAGCAAGAAGAAGGCGCCTGAGGTGACGCAAAGCCCATACTTGGTAGTTGCATACTCGAACCACTGAGGAGACATGCCCATGCCCAAGGGTGCTATCAAGGATATCGAGGAGCTTGATACTATTTGATAATTAGATGCATGTGTTGGCAAGACTATCAGAGATAACGTCTAGTTTTTTTGCAGAGAACATCGGGTTACTAGTATCGTTGCTTCGAATTTTGGATGGATTCAGCTACAGCTGGTTTAGGAGATGCCAATTCTGAATCTTCTGAAACATCAGTTTAACTTTATACCACAAGCTTGCAAAATGCAAATTTTTATTTTCAGTTTAAGAAAATATTATTTGTGATGTAACAAGATTTATACATTCAAAATATGTTTACGTTAATAATGGTGGTAAAAACATATATGTTTTAAGTATCTCGAGACATGTTAGGCGGACGTCCTTCCATTATTGAATTGCTTTACAAGCCTTGTTCAAAAATCAAATAGCGTTTACTGCGAAATGTGTATGATTTACAAATTTGGATGGGTTGGACCATTGTTGTAGAACATCATCAAGCGTGGTCCAAAGATTAATTACTCTTGTGCTGAAGTAATTAGCCGTTAGCTTTCTCTGCAGCTTACGTCCTCCATGCCCTCTCGTGGAACCGCTTTTGCGGACAAGTAAAGCCTTATTTACAATATATGGTGGCCTCAAATATTCAGTTTTTAAATGTTCTCTTTCTGTTTAAAATCTTAAACGTTTCTATGCGATTACTTCTATTTCTCCATATTTATAAATTTTTAAGTTTACATCTTCTTAATCTGTATTAAGTAATTAATCTTCATAACTTAACTCTCTTCAGTTAACTCAAAAGTTTTTTTTAGACGTTGGGTTTGATATTAATAGAATACAGTTGTTTTTTTTTCATGATACGACTTAATTTTTAGTTTTTTAATTGATATATCTTATAAAAGTTGACCTTTATAAAGGACGCCATTTTTAGGCTTGTGGGAAGAAGCCAGCTGGTGTCGTGGAGAATCTGCATGGTGTCGTGGGGTCCTAGGATTACTCGGGAAAGTTAGTTATTTTTTTTTAGTTCTAAAACGTCTGAAGGTGTTATTTAAACTAATAAAAAATCTTGGTGCGGTCTACTGATTAAATCTTTTCGACATTATTCTATAATAACGTTATGCTAATAACTTAACTAGCAAAAATACGTTGCATAGTAATGATTATCATCAATTACATTAACAGTTAGATCTTTACCATCTTTATGACTTCAAAGTTCTATCTTGGTTTTTTTTTACCTTACTTTTGTGATTGTGGTATTGCCAGTGATGGGTAAAATCGCATTTGGAGTGATTTGAAATTAAAATTACCAGGCAAAACTTAATTTGAAATTGAAATCAGGTTTATACATACGATTTTGTCTTGAAATCAGGTTCATTTGTAGAGGTATTTCCAAAATCAAATCATTTCCATTGAAAAGTGCTTTTAAAGAATGCACATTTAAACTTTCAACTCAATTTCAACACTGTCACTTTTCAAAGCTTTTATTTATCTTTAAAAGTGAAAGTCTCTCAAATGTCAAATAACTTAGCACTACCTTTTTTGGACAAGGGCCATAATCAGAGTTCGGACAACCTCTGGGGGCCGGATGAATGAGACTGTGTAAAATAGATTACAAATTTTATACCTCATCAAGTCAATGCAAGCAATAAGACGTATGTATAGGAGAATAAACAACGTTGTGAACTATGTGGGCTGGTATTCATAGTAAATGGCTGAGGCTGCAGAAAACTTTAAATTATCAGGCTGTATGTTCATAGTTTGAACAACGATGGAAAATTAATATACAGCAAAAATGGAGCATGCTATGGAGGTTTATGAAAACTGCAAAATCACAACATCACCTGAGCTGATTGGTGCTGCATAGTTGTGCATGCCATGGACTAGTCCATAACTCAGCTGTTTATTAGTGCATTGAGAAAGAATTTTGGAATTTAGAGATGTATGTCTTTGTACTATCAGTGCTTCCTAATTGTTCATTCACAATTTCACGGAAATTGACTGAAAGGCTGATTTGCATCAATTATCAAATGATAATATCGTAGATGAAGATATTTAAAGATTTTGAATATATAAATTTTAATGATGATTTCATGATTTTTAGATGAGAAAAAAAATCGTCATTCATAAAAAATGTGATTTGAAATAAAGATCAAAATCACACAAAACAAAGCGATTTCAAGTCTAAGTAAAATCACAAAACAGATTTTATTTCTCAATTTTAAATAATTTGATTTGAAATACTTACCCATCACTGCATATTACATAATTCCTACTTGCCATTGTTCCAACTCATGTTAGTTCCAAAGACTGTTGGTGAACTATGTGAATAGTATTATGTTGGTAATTGTCTGCTTGATGCTGGCTTAATTCACCATGTACTTGAAAACATTTTACAGTTTAGTGATGCTTACCAGCAGAACTTGACTTACATGAATTTCATATTAGTGGTCGCTGAGCCCTCTTTTTCAATTTTTTTCTCACAATTGAACACCCTCATTTTGTAAGCTATTGTAATAATTTATGCTGAGTTTATTATTAGGTTTAGATATTTGGTTAAGGGACAGTATTAACTGTAAATTGATTTATTTGCTAATGATTGTGTAACAAGTAACATTACACTGAATAGTAATGATTGTCAATTGAGGTGTTTTGTGAGAGGGTTTGTAAAGTAATAATATAGGGAGGTGTTGACTTTGACGTGTCATCCTGGTGCAGCATCTTCACTTTATTTTCTGAGGATAATTATAGCAAGAATTATTATCAATTTGGATTTTTATCAACTTGATGACTTCAAAGATGGTTTATAATCTTTTTGTAGATTAAATTATTTTACAACATAATCTGAATGATTTTTATTGTGGGTTTATAACATTGCCCCTCTTAGTTCTGTTCAATCCGAACAGGTTCTCCATCTTATCCTGTTATATTTTTCCAACCTAGGTAACCACTTTCATCTTAAATCTTGCTCCCTTTTGCATGTCATTAATCTTCTTGATAACTTGATATGGGGCTTACCAATCTAATTTATTTAGATTAGGTTGATCTGCCCTTTTTATGTTTATGTTCTTTAAAACTTTCAGCATTATTTTCAGTCTATAGTCTTGAGCCTTTGCTTGATCATTGGCGGTGCCAATATTCTGTAATGCAATGTGATGTGGGGCTACCATTTCTTTCTCAAGTTTTGACATGTAACTGGATATTGTTTGAATTGGTTCCTCTGGTTTTTCAAATGCTATTTTGGTAGGCAGTTGAATTTCCCTTATAATATCATTTTTTGCATGTGATGTCTAAAGCAATCCAATCAAAAAGCATTGGAATACTAGAGCAAATCTTTGCACCTTAGAACTGATTTTCTGAATTTAGTAAAGCTTTGTAGTTAAGCAATGTCTGAATATAAAAGTATACATTGTTCCAAAGGATACATTGTGAGGCAAGTCCTTTCCCTCGTTTGTGCTGTTTTCGTTCAGGTAGAGGAAATAAGCTTTCTGTAATGAGCTCATATACTTCTTTCAATATCGTGAGTTTTGATAAAAATGTTCTACAATGTATCATTAGTTATTAAGTATTGTTTTGAACATCTTTTTGAAAATGAAAACTTATTGATTGATTTCTTCAAATAGTTTCTCCTCCATCTTTGCAGAACAGCAATGGTTTATCGTTTGCCAAAAAGATAAACAAACAACGGTTCTTTGCATCCCAGTTTATCCAATAGAATCTTTATCTGACTTTTTCCATTTTTTTACTGATTCCGTTGAATTTCTCCTAGAATCTATTTTGCTTGGCATGCAGGCTGACCAAATGGGTAGTGTTTGAGCATGTGGCAGTAACAACAACAGTCACTTTGTGTCATGCTCGCAACCTTGTCCTCTTTTTTGTTTCAAAAAATATAAATAATTTAAACACCAATACTTAAGCAGCATTGTAAAGCATGCCAAGTAATTTCTAGTTATTAATAAAACTAGCACTACCTGAACACATCAGAAAGAAGATGAGATTTTGCTGTATCAGAGGGCTTTGCCAAATTCATAAATCTAATAGACACCTAGCCCAACTTCTGAATCACCATAGACTGGAGTTTCTTTGAGTTAATAAGAACATTGTTGTACAATGTAACATTTGGAACAACCTTCTTGTCCTCTTTTTGGTTTCAAAAAATATAAATAATTTAAACACCAATACTTAAGCAGCATTGTAAAGCATGCCAAGTAATTTCTAGTTATTAATAAAACTGGCACTACCTGAACACATCAGAAAGAAGATGAGATTTTGCTGTATCAGAGGGCTTTGCCAAATTCATAAATCTAATGGACACCTAGCTCAACTTTTGAATCTCCATAGACTGGAGTTTCTTTGAGGTAATAAGAACATTGTTGTACAATGTAACATTTGGAACAACCTTCTTGTCCTCTTTTTGGTTTCAAAAAATATAAATAATTTAAACAGCAATACTTAAGCAGCATTGTAAAGCATGCCAAGTAATTTCTAGTTATTAATAAAACTAGCACTACCTGAACACATCAGAAAGAAGATGAGATTTTGCTGTATCAGAGGGCTTTGCCAAATTCATAAATCTAATAGACACCTAGCCCAACTTCTGAATCACCATAGACTGGAGTTTCTTTGAGTTAATAAGAACATTGTTGTACAATGTAACATTTGGAACAACCTTCTTGTCCTCTTTTTGGTTTCAAAAAATATAAATAATTTAAACACCAATACTTAAGCAGCATTGTAAAGCATGCCAAGTAATTTCTAGTTATTAATAAAACTGGCACTACCTGAACACATCAGAAAGAAGATGAGATTTTGCTGTATCAGAGGGCTTTGCCAAATTCATAAATCTAATGGACACCTAGCTCAACTTTTGAATCTCCATAGACTGGGGTTTCTTTGAGGTAATAAGAACATTGTTGTACAATGTAACATTTGGAACAACCTTCTTGTCCTCTTTTTGGTTTCAAAAAATATAAATAATTTAAACAGCAATACTTAAGCAGCATTGTAAAGCATGCCAAGTAATTTCTAGTTATTAATAAAACTGGCACTACCTGAACACATCAGAAAGAAGATGAGATTTTGCTGTATTAGAGGGCTTTGCCAAATTCATAAATCTAATGGACACCTAGCTCAACTTTTGAATCTCCATAGACTGGAGTTTCTTTGAGGTAATAAGAACATTGTTGTACAATGTAACATTTGGAACAACCTTCTTGTCCTCTTTTTGGTTTCAAAAAATATAAATAATTTAAACAGCAATACTTAAGCAGCATTGTAAAGCATGCCAAGTAATTTCTAGTTATTAATAAAACTGGCACTACCTGAACACATCAGAAAGAAGATGAGATTTTGCTGTATTAGAGGGCTTTGCCAAATTCATAAATCTAATGGACACCTAGCTCAACTTTTGAATCTCCATAGACTGGAGTTTCTTTGAGGTAATAAGAACATTGTTGTACAATGTAACATTTGGAACAACCTTCTTGTCCTCTTTTTGGTTTCAAAAAATATAAATAATTTAAACACCAATACTTAAGCAGCATTGTAAAGCATGCCAAGTAATTTCTAGTTATTAATAAAACTGGCACTACCTGAACACATCAGAAAGAAGATGAGATTTTGCTGTATCAGAGGGCTTTGCCAAATTCATAAATCTAATAGACACCTAGCTCAACTTCTGAATCTCCATAGACTGGAGTTTCTTTGAGGTAATAAGAACATTGTTGTACAATGTAACATTTGGAACAACCTTCTTGTCCTCTTTTTGGTTTCAAAAAATATAAATAATTTAAACACCAATACTTAAGCAGCATTGTAAAGCATGCCAAGTAATTTCTAGTTATTAATAAAACTGGCACTACCTGAACACATCAGAAAGAAGATGAGATTTTGCTGTATTAGAGGGCTTTGCCAAATTCATAAATCTAATGGACACCTAGCTCAACTTTTGAATCTCCATAGACTGGAGTTTCTTTGAGGTAATAAGAACATTGTTGTACAATGTAACATTTGGAACAACCTTCTTGTCCTCTTTTTGGTTTCAAAAAATATAAATAATTTAAACACCAATACTTAAGCAGCATTGTAAAGCATGCCAAGTAATTTCTAGTTATTAATAAAACTGGCACTACCTGAACACATCAGAAAGAAGATGAGATTTTGCTGTATCAGAGGGCTTTGCCAAATTCATAAATCTAATAGACACCTAGCTCAACTTCTGAATCTCCATAGACTGGAGTTTCTTTGAGGTAATAAGAACATTGTTGTACAATGTAACATTTGGAACAACCTTCTTGTCCTCTTTTTGGTTTCAAAAAATATAAATAATTTAAACACCAATACTTAAGCAGCATTGTAAAGCATGCCAAGTAATTTCTAGTTATTAATAAAACTGGCACTACCTGAACACATCAGAAAGAAGATGAGATTTTGCTGTATTAGAGGGCTTTGCCAATTCATAAATCTAATGGACACCTAGCTCAACTTTTGAATCTCCATAGACTGGAGTTTCTTTGAGGTAATAAGAACATTGTTGTACAATGTAACATTTGGAACAACCTTCTTGTCCTCTTTTTGGTTTCAAAAAATATAAATAATTTAAACAGCAATACTTAAGCAGCATTGTAAAGCATGCCAAGTAATTTCTAGTTATTAATAAAACTAGCACTACCTGAACACATCAGAAAGAAGATGAGATTTTGGTGTATCAGAGGGCTTTGCCAAATTCATAAATCTAATAGACACCTAGCCCAACTTCTGAATCTCCATAGACTGGAGTTTCTTTGAGGTAACAAGAACATTGTTGTACATTGTAACATTTGGAAGAACCTTCTTGTCCTCTTTTTGGTTTCAAAAAATATAAATAGTTTAAACACCAATACTTAAGCAGCATTGTAAAGCATGCCAAGTAATTTCTAGTTATTAATAAAACTAGCACTACCTGAACACATCAGAAAGAAGATGAGATTTTGCTGTATCAGAGAGCTTTTGCCAAATTCATAAATCTAATAGATACCTAGCCCAACTTCTGCAAATAGAAACCTTTTTAACTTTGCCAAACAAAATTGGTGAAAGAAATGTGAAATGAGATGAATTCTAGTAAACTCAAAGGGCCAACCTTAAGCATTCACTTTATATTATATTGTTGTAAACTTAATTAAGTTTATATTGCTAAAATAATTAAATCTAAATTTCATTATATTTGGTATCTTTGTCGGGAAAGTGGTATCTAATATTTCTACAGAAAAGCATTCTCGATATTCACCTGACATTCAGCGAGAATCCAAACAACTTAGAAGCCGAAATATCCATTTGCATCTTCTAAGTACCTCAATTCCTTAAACTCTTACCTTCGATTATTCAGTTCCGTTAACTGAATACTTGCTTAATAAACTTACTCTAAAACTTACTAGTTCCCTGATCCCAGGTTATTTCAATATTCTAATTTTTATACTGTTAAATGAAACAACTCATATGAATCTCACGTGGTACTTGAGTTTTGAAGTCTTTGTATAGGCACGTCCTTTTACAAGAAAAAGGTTATCTTTTGTTCTTGAAGATAATCTGTCTTTAAAGAAGATGTCTTACTTTTTTTATTGTTTTGTTGACTTTAGAGAGGTTTTCTTTCCATGGAAAAAAGTAAATCTTCTTTTCTTTAAATAATGCTGACCCTATCAGGGGGTATAGCTTGTCTCTTCGTAGTTAAGCAAGTAGCATTTAAAGAAGTAATACAATATCTCCATAGCATTGGAATGCTAGAGCTAATCTTTGCATCTTAGAACTGATTTTCTGAATTTAGTAAAGCTTTGTAGTTAAGCAATGTCTGAGTATAAAAGTTTAATTTGTTTTAAAAGCATGCTTTGTGAAGCAAGTCCTTTCCCTTGTTTATGCTGTTTTCGTTCAGGTATAGGAAATAAGCTTTCTGTAATGAGCTCATATACTTCTTTCAATATCATGAGCTTTGATAAAAATGTTCTACAATGTAGCATTAGTTACTAAGTGTTATTTTGAACATCTTTTTGAAAATGAAAACCTACTGATTGATTTCTTCAAATAATTTCCCCTGCATCTTTGCAGAATAGCAGTGGTTGCTTTATTGTTTGCCTAAAAGATAAACACACAACGGTTCTTTGCATCCCAATTTATCCAATAGAATTTTTATCTGACTTTTTCCATTGCATTACTGATTCCGTTGAATTTCTCCTAGAATCTATTTTGCTTGGCATGCAGGTTGGCCGATTGGCAACAACAGTCACTTTGTGTCATCCTCCCAACCCAGATAAATCTTGGATTGATAAAAAAGTGGCGTTACATTTTATCTGGATACATAAGGCACTCAAAAATATGGTCCAAGTATAAATGTAGAATTTGTTTCAAAGGATACATTGTGATGCGAGTTCTTTTCCCTCTTTATCCTGTTGGTGTTCAAATAATGGAAATAAGCTTTTTGCAATGAGCTCATATACGATGGAACCCACTTATCTCACCCTCGGTTAACTTGACAACCCTTTTAAGCCAGTGTTTTTGAAGTGGAACTGCCAAAAATCTCTCTTTGTCATAGGCACTTTCTCATCGGTTATGTCAGATATGTCACTGTTTGGCATCATGGTTATAAATGAGACTCATTAATAAGCTTTGAATCAAATTAGCTTGTGGCTAGTAAAATTGGCAGTGACTTTTTTAGCAAAAATGCATTTCATATTAAGAATTATTATCAGTTATGATTAACAATTGGATCTTTATCAACTTCATGACTTCAGTGTTCCAACTCTGTTTATTTACCTTACCTTTGTCATATTATAATTCCATTGTCCCAACTCCTGTGAAGGTAGCATGTCCCTAGTTCGCAGAGTGAGCATTACCAAAGACTGTTATATATCATTGGTTAATTATATGTTGTCTGCTTGGTGCTATGTCACCTGTCACCAGTTACCAGTTAATATCTTGAAATGAATTTAAAATACAAAATACTTTTTTAACATATTTAAAATAAAAAATTAAAACCGTAATAAAAACCAAATTAAATATGTTTTTTAAATACTTGTATTTGAAGTACTGCCTGCCTCCGTTTGTTTATTTAATAGCCAATTTTTTCCAGGAAAATACTGCCACCTGGTTCCATTTACAGATACTTCCAGGATAAAGCAGATTTGGATCAGTTGGTCGTTCAATTCGTCAATGACGCTCTGTGATATCGTGGTGTCCAAGGAGTTTGAAGAACGTTACAATTTTAGGACATTACAACTGGATGTATAATTACCTTAGAATAAATGTTCGGCTATGTTTGAATATTAATTTTTAAGGTGACATGATGAGGTCAAAGTCTGAGATTTTATTTGTCTGAGTTTTTATTTGGAGGTGATCAATTGAAATCAGTTTAAAAAATGAAATAATTAATTAGCACATCATGAGGTATGCTGCTTGCTAAATTCAAACTTTTTATTATTTCTGGTGAATTGAATAAAAAATTTAATATTTTTATTCGTTATACAAATTATTGAAGTAAAAATTAAAGTGACAAATGTGAAATTTATTTGAATATTATGAAAGGTTTAATTATTTGAGTTAACATTAATCTCTAAATAAAGAACTTTAATTTATTCTGTCGTATCTTTTAAAATCTTTCTATAAATTGTTTAAAATATATGTAATTACATAAATTTGATAAGCTGTTGAACCAGTTTAAAAGTAATTGCTTTTTTCACAACATAAATGCCTTCGGAGTGGTCTGCAGTTTTCATGAGTGAATGGTGAGTAGCTCAAACTTGAGCTGCTCTCAACAATGATGAATTTTAGTAAACCCATATTTATTAAATAGTCAAATTCATTCTGTTCAGATTGTTAGTGAATCACATTCTAAGGATTTTAAATTTATTTTTCGTTTTATGAGGCATCCGATCAATGCCTGGGGCGTCGCGCAATTCATTCTTGTGTTTTACGGATTGTCGTCGTCATAGAAAGCCACTTAGTTATGAAATAACTTAAATAAGTTATTTGTGAAGGCTCTCGTTTCAAGTTAAATTCAGAAACAGAAAAGTTTGAAGAAAAAAGAACTCTCATGAAATAATAGTGAAATAACTTTAATATAATTTTAAGTCTGAGTCTATGATAGTGTTGTGAGCTTGAAATATTTCAATTGTTTTATTTCAAAATGTTTTGTTTTTTTTTTTGAAATATTTCAACACAAAAAAAACACAAAAAAACAAAAACAAATTAATGTTAATTAAAAAAAATTAAGTTAAGTTAAAAAAATTAATTAATTAAAAAAGTTTTATTGTTTATTACTAATTTTGTAATTATTTGTCGTGCAGGAAATTATTAATTAATTCCAAAGTCCTTCCACAAAATACTTTTACATCATTGAAACTGCCTGTGAAAACTAGATGGGGCACCAATGTAATATCATTAAGAAGCTTGGTGGAAAGGTATATGTTCATCACGACCTCTTGCTAAAGTAGCTTCTAAGATTTTGTCATTGCCTGCAACAACCGCTGTAACTGAAAGAAGTTTCAGTGCCTATTCATTTATCCAGAATGATAAACGGAACCGCCTCACCACAAACAGAGCTGGAAAAACTTGTCTTCCGCCAGCAGACACTTATATCATGGTAAAAACCTAGTCTTTAACGTAGCTGAAGTTAGCAGACACTTAAATTTAATTTCTAATGCGAAATTTCAAATCATAATATTTGGAAACTACGTTTCAAATGCTTTTCAAAAATGTTTATAAATCAATTGACGGAAGATTTTAAAATTTTTGAAGTTATTAGAAATTTGAGGAATTCGTTCAAAAGTCTTCTTACTCAGTAACTACAATTTTTCGACTGACGAAATGTGCATCAAAATGTTCGTTAAGATTTCTACTTTCCAAATATGTATACCTTATTAGCCGAAAAAGATGTGGAACAACATAAGTGCTTAAAATATCGCGAGACATCTTAAGCGGAAGTCCTTCCATTAATGGAATGTCTTGCAAGTCTTCTTACTCAGTAACTACAATTTTTCGACTGACGAAATGTGCATCAAAATGTTCGTTAAGATTTCTACTTTCCAAATATGTATACCTTATTAGCCGAAAAAGATGTGGAACAACATAAGTGCTTAAAATATCGCGAGACATCTTAAGCGGAAGTCCTTCCATTAATGGAATGTCTTGCAAGTCTTCTTACTCAGTAACTACAATTTTTCGACTGACGAAATGTGCATCAAAATGTTCGTTAAGATTTCTACTTTCCAAATATGTATACCTTATTAGCTGATAATTTTGGGGAACAACATAAGTGCTTAAAATATCGCGAGACATCTTAAGCGGAAGTCCTTCCATTAATGGAATGTCTTGCAAGTCTTCTTACTCAGTAACTACAATTTTTCGACTGACGAAATGTGCATCAAAATGTTCGTTAAGATTTCTACTTTCCAAATATGTATACCTTATTAGCCGAAAAAGATGTGGAACAACATAAGTGCTTAAAATATCGCGAGACATCTTAAGCGGAAGTCCTTCCATTAATGGAATGTCTTGCAAGTCTTCTTACTCAGTAACTACAATTTTTCGACTGACGAAATGTGCATCAAAATGTTCGTTAAGATTTCTACTTTCCAAATATGTATACCTTATTAGCTGATAATTTTGGGGAACAACATAAGTGCTTAAAATATCGCGAGACATCTTAAGCGGAAGTCCTTCCATTAATGGAATGTCTTGCAAGTCTTCTTACTCAGTAACTACAATTTTTCGACTGACGAAATGTGCATCAAAATGTTCGTTAAGATTTCTACTTTCCAAATATGTATACCTTATTAGCTGATAATTTTGGGGAACAACATAAGTGCTTAAAATATCGCGAGACATCTTAAGCGGAAGTCCTTCCATTAATGGAATGTCTTGCAAGTCTTCTTACTCAGTAACTACAATTTTTCGACTGACGAAATGTGCATCAAAATGTTCGTTAAGATTTCTACTTTCCAAATATGTATACCTTATTAGCCGAAAAAGATGTGGAACAACATAAGTGCTTAAAATATCGCGAGACATCTTAAGCGGAAGTCCTTCCATTAATGGAATGTCTTGCAAGTCTTCTTACTCAGTAACTACAATTTTTCGACTGACGAAATGTGCATCAAAATGTTCGTTAAGATTTCTACTTTCCAAATATGTATACCTTATTAGCTGAAAAAGATGTGGAACAACATAAGTGCTTAAAATATCGCGAGACATCTTAAGCGGAAGTCCTTCCATTAATGGAATGTCTTGCAAGTCTTCTTACTCAGTAACTACAATTTTTCGACTGACGAAATGTGCATCAAAATGTTCGTTAAGATTTCTACTTTCCAAATATGTATACCTTATTAGCTGATAATTTTGGGGAACAACATAAGTGCTTAAAATATCGCGAGACATCTTAAGCGGAAGTCCTTCCATTAATGGAATGTCTTGCAAGTCTTCTTACTCAGTAACTACAATTTTTCGACTGACGAAATGTGCATCAAAATGTTCGTTAAGATTTCTACTTTCCAAATATGTATACCTTATTAGCCGAAAAAGATGTGGAACAACATAAGTGCTTAAAATATCGCGAGACATCTTAAGCGGAAGTCCTTCCATTAATGGAATGTCTTGCAAGTCTTCTTACTCAGTAACTACAATTTTTCGACTGACGAAATGTGCATCAAAATGTTCGTTAAGATTTCTACTTTCCAAATATGTATACCTTATTAGCTGATAATTTTGGGGAACAACATAAGTGCTTAAAATATCGCGAGACATCTTAAGCGGAAGTCCTTCCATTAATGGAATGTCTTGCAAGTCTTCTTACTCAGTAACTACAATTTTTCGACTGACGAAATGTGCATCAAAATGTTCGTTAAGATTTCTACTTTCCAAATATGTATACCTTATTAGCTGATAATTTTGGGGAACAACATAAGTGCTTAAAATATCGCGAGACATCTTAAGCGGAAGTCCTTCCATTAATGGAATGTCTTGCAAGTCTTCTTACTCAGTAACTACAATTTTTCGACTGACGAAATGTGCATCAAAATGTTCGTTAAGATTTCTACTTTCCAAATATGTATACCTTATTAGCCGAAAAAGATGTGGAACAACATAAGTGCTTAAAATATCGCGAGACATCTTAAGCGGAAGTCCTTCCATTAATGGAATGTCTTGCAAGTCTTCTTACTCAGTAACTACAATTTTTCGACTGACGAAATGTGCATCAAAATGTTCGTTAAGATTTCTACTTTCCAAATATGTATACCTTATTAGCTGATAATTTTGGGGAACAACATAAGTGCTTAAAATATCGCGAGACATCTTAAGCGGAAGTCCTTCCATTAATGGAATGTCTTGCAAGTCTTCTTACTCAGTAACTACAATTTTTCGACTGACGAAATGTGCATCAAAATGTTCGTTAAGATTTCTACTTTCCAAATATGTATACCTTATTAGCCGAAAAAGATGTGGAACAACATAAGTGCTTAAAATATCGCGAGACATCTTAAGCGGAAGTCCTTCCAGTATTTAATTGCCGTACGAGTTCTTTTACTCAATAATCACGAAGTTTAGACTGATCAAATAAATGTGCATCAAAATGTTCCTTAAGATTTCAACTTTGTTTTATAAACATATTCGCTTATGGATCTGCATAAATACCAAAACATCCCAATCCTCGAACGCTAGTATTTACATGCTTGCATTTTATCATGTCGAAAATGAACTAAGCTTCCGATATTATGTCATTGATGAAATCCAATTTGGAAGCCACGGTCGTAAATAGACCATAAGCAATTAGATTCGTAGTTATCATAAAGAGTAAGTTCCTAAAGTAGCTTCCTTGCTTAGGCAGGCTTCCCGTCCTTTGAAGTATTTGATTTGCTAACTAATACTTGATCTTTGTCTTAAAATGATTACTCGTGAGATCTGAATGCGCACAATGTCAACCTAATAGGAAGTTGAACCAACAGTTCAAAGAAAAGGGAATTTCAATGAAGAATTGTAGAGAGTGTGGTAGTCTTGTTATATATGTGGATATCAACGCAATAAAATGTAATTGATTATAACTATATTCCATGTTCAATCAAATTCTATTTCACAGCATCAATTATACTACTCTGAATTCATTCCACATTTTTTATGTGAAATGGATCGTGCTGAATTGGTAAATTCTGGAGCAAAAGCAAATAGATTTTATCATCCTAATTTCATGGCCAAATTTTGTAAGAACTTTGTGCCAACTGGCCATTTTGGACAAACTTGATGCAGGGTTAGTATATTGAATGTTATACGACAACCACAAATGTAACATAATATAATATTTAAGGAGACCTTGGGCGACATGGAACTGGTAAACCATACCAGAGTTTATCCGAAATATATAATCGCCACAGAAGTAGTTCCAATCAGGTTTTTGACTAGAATGTTTCTAACTGAGTTATAACTTGTTAGTAATTATATAATAATTATAATGAAGACCTACACAAAAGACAATAGAACCCAAGGCCTCATGGAAAAAAGCCAATGGATCCTCAAGAATAACAGGAACTTGGTGATCCATTCAAGACTGGATGATTTTATAATAAATTACAGAGACTTAAACAGAGGGCTCCTTGATAGATTTTGTGAAACTTCAGGCCTGGAGCCCAGCACAGTAAAGCTAAGAGGTATTTTTCTTAATTCAATGATTATAACATTTATGTTTATGACAGGCATGTGTAAAAGCCATTGGAAAAATTGCCAAAGAAGTTTGCAGAGGCAGGAAAAATAAGAGCTCCAAATCCATTTATGTAAATGATATTATATCTCCAATGGATTTTGAACTGGTAAGATTTATTCTTGAAATAATTTAGTGCATTATACATATTGATTATTGCATACAGTCTAAGACAGAGGATGATGATGACATTGTTATTGCTGATGATTGTCCTGAACCTAAGAAGAAGGTGATATCTCTAGCAGTTACAGATAATTAATTTATAAAATAATCCCATCATTAATTTTGGTTTCAACAGAAAATGAATCTCACCAGGCAAGAGACATTCTTGACAGAACTTAATGTGCAGGAAAAGGCAAGCATTTTTATTTACTAAAATTTAGCTTATGTAATGATACATGTGTTAGCGGGTCGGTGATGGTAATGATCATGATGTGGGGTGTTCGGAACCTAGTCCGCACTGCCAGGGAGCATTCTTGATATTGGTTCTATATATTCAGTAGCAGGATAATTGCATTGTTGGTTTGGTTACATAAGGCATTGAAAATGTCTAAATAAATATTTTAGTATGTATCACAATCATGTTGCATTTCTTCCTTGCCAAATGTTTTTCAATTTTGTTATCAACTTCAGGACATGTTACAAAATGATGAGACAATCAAGATGAATGCAAAAGAAGCAAATGTGAACCAAGTGATATTTTAACATTTTAAAATTAAAAGTCATGGAAAGCAATCAGTTAATTTCCATGTTTCAGGCATCTGATATACAGCCAGTCACATATGGAGTTGTGCAGTTGGTGGCAAGTGGAAGAAGGGTAAGTGCCAAACTGCTGTAGTTTAAAATGAAAAACAGATGCAACTACAAACCAAAATATACTTTGTGAGAATGCTATTGCTAAACAAAATTTTTCTAGGCTTCAAGGACCAGCCCAGAATGACCGACAAACCATTCATCGACAAGAAAAAATATCACCACATTCTGGCAAGCCGGAGAAAATGGTTCACCTCTGAGCATATCAACATGGCCATGTATTACATGGCCAACAAGTTTGAACACATTGACGGTTTTTTTGATTCTGAAATTATAAGTTGTGTAAGGCGCAATTCGTCCATTGAATACCCAACATCAAAATTTGTGCAGATAATCAATGTGAAAAAATCTCACTGGATTACAATAAGTAATTTAAGGTGCAGCGACAGCCACATTGATGTGTACGACAGTATGAGAAGTTCATACCAAGACCGAGACAAATTTCTGATGTGGTATTTGGGACGCTCATTTTGCACTAAGTCTTTAACGCTATTACAACATGACGTTCAACAGCAATCAAATGCCTATGACTGTGGACCCTATGCAATTGCTTTTGCTTTAACACTATGTCTTGGTATAGATCCCAGCATGTGCAGTTACGATGAAGAAGGACTGAGAAGTGGTATCAGACAGATCTTCGCCAGTGAGGAACTTATCCCGTTACAATCTGGTCACAGGAGATCAGGGTTGCCAAGGACAATTGATGTAGAAATTTATTGCATCTGTCAAGTGGCTTACCAGGGGGATGGCACTGCGAACATGGTAGATTGTGATATGTGTGGGAGGTGGTACCATGATGATTGTGTACAAGCACCCAAGAGTTCGCTGAGGCAGACGTGGCATTGTCATGATTGTATTAGTAATAATATTATTTTATGATGATTAATTCTATTCTTGTGATAAATGTTTTTGTTGTCAGTGCTAATGCAGGTTTGCTCATCTCTCTGACTGCAATCCAAAAAGATAAGTTTGCAATAAATATTTTGTTGTTGTTAATGCCCAATGATTCAATTGATTTTTTTTCTAGAAACAACTTAGTAACCTGACATCTGAAGACTTTGAATTTTATGTTACTCATATATTTAAAAGTTGTTATGCAAACGACCCCAAACAATGATTCTCTCTTAAAGATTTCCTATTGGAAGGATTAATTAAAATGATTAGTCTACAACTTTATTTGCAACTTGACACTTGTCAAACTAATTTTACCAGTAACTGAATAATATTAAACAACTCTACTTCCTATCCAGGATAAAGTTCCTCACACTAATTAGGTGTCTCTGGACACGAGTTTTCAATGACCTTTTACAATCGTCGAGAAGGTTAGATAAGCGTTTAAAACCAGATATATATAATATTAACTGTATGATAACGTAAATTACAAATAATTTTTGCAGAAATCTATTTCAAGAGTCATGTGGAACAATATGATCTGGTCATCTCCAAGCTCTCTAAATTAACTGCGATTTTCATGAGATTTAACAATGACAATAAATAGTTTACATGTTGCCATCACAATTGTATTCGTCACGATACACAATAAAAGTTGATAAATTTTCTCGAGATTATTTGTAGAGTTCGAGTTGCGTGGTTTTTCCGGACCGTGTTTATTTTGAAAGTTTGGTTTATTAGAAAGTAGCGATGGTTCTGGGTGTGCAATAATGTTATAAATATTTAGACTTACGTATTTTTACACAAATAAATTATTATTTACATAAATTTAAATACTGAAGCTTAATGTTTTATTTCTGTACTTTTATTTATGTTTTTTCAAATAATTTATAAAAACAAAGTCTTCTGTTGATTGAGATATGAACATTTTTAAAAAGCATTTGTAACGTAGTTTCCAAATATTATAATTTGAATCTTCGCATTAAGAAATAAATGTGAGTGTCTGCTAACTTCAGCCACGTTAGAGACTAGGCTTTTACCATGATATAAGTGTCTGCTGGCGGAAGACAAGTCTGGAAAACTAGTTTTTATTTCCCAAAACTTAAAGCTTATGGCTTGCAGTACTTCAGAAAGTAATCACAACTCTGAAGCAGAAGACGAGGAATCTGAGAAGGATGAAGACAGTGAAATTGATGAAATGGATCAAAACTGATTTAAATTAGCACTGCTATTCTTATTTTTTATTGTTTGTCTTATTGAAGTTGCAATAAATCTGTTTGTCCAATCATGAATTATCATTTTATCGATAAATTTAAAAAAAAAGACAAAAAAAAACAATAAAAAACCATAAAAAACTCATAAAAACACAAAAAAAACTCGGACCAAAAAAAACATGTTTTTTTACAACTCTAGTCTATGATGACACCAAGATCTCTGGTTTGATCAACAGTGGTGAACAGGATATCATCGATGTAGTATTGTTGTGGGCAAGGTCCATTCCTGGAACTGGTTTTAATTGAGCAATTAAAGCATTTTTCCTTGGCTAGGTTTAGCTGCCATTTCCTGCTCCATGTAGTGAGTGAGTCGATGCCTCTCTGAAGATCAGAACCATCCATTGACAGAGATTTGTAAAGTTTAATATCATCGGCAAATAGTTTAATTGTGATATCCTTAGGTAGGGAGTCGACTATGTCATTGATGTAGATTATAAACAAAGTAGGGCCCAAAACACTTCCCTGTGGCACACCACTAGTTACGTCAATCGAACCGGATATTGAGCCATTTATGAGGACATGCTGTTTTCTTTGATACAGAAAATCGGAAAGCCACTGATACAAGTTTCCAGTAATACCATACGATTTAATTTTGTTCAGTAATTTCAGATGAGATACAGAATCAAAGGCTTTTTGAAAGTCGAAGTAGATTACATCTGTTTGCTGACATTGTTGCTGTGAAGTGGTCCAGTCATAAACATACTCCAGCAAATTTGTGGTGGTCGATTTTAATGGTCTGAATCCATGTTGTTGAGGAGATATTAAGTCCAGAGAAATTAAATGATGTAGAATCGTTTTGTTAATTATTTTCTCCAGGACTCGACAGTAGTCAATGAGATTGGTCTGTAGTTCGTAGGGCTAGATGTTAGACCTTTCTTGTGGATGGGAATGACATGAGCTGTTTTCCAGATTGTGGGTATAAGTCCACTATTAAGGGAGAGATTAAAGATATGATGAAGTGGGTATGACAAGCTAAAAGCACAGCTTTTTAACAAAATATTAGGAATGTGGTCGGGGCCTTGTGAGCAAGAACGTTCCAGCTGTCTCAAAGTCTGTAAGACAGCATCATGAGTGATTAGGACTTTATCCAAGATTTTGGTAGAACGTCTAGTAAGGTCGTATGTAGTTCTATCATCAGCTGTAAAAACGCTAGAGAAATAGGTGTTGAATGTGTCAGCTAATTCCATTGAATTTGAAGTCATACTTCCATCATGTTTTGTTATTTCTCCGATCGATGAGTGACAAAAAAGCTTGTTATTAACATATCTGTAGAAACTGCTTAAATTATTCTTGCTAATAAGATGCTTTTCCTTCTTGGCCCGATAAGCCGTAAGTTGACTACTGCATTTTTCTGAAAACTTAGTATATTTGGTTTTTCTTTGAAGATCAGGACTAGATTTCCACTCGCGCCAGTATTTGAGTTTGATTTTGTAAAGCTTTTTCTGAAGTAAGGTTTCGTATGGAAGTTTTCTGATATTTTCAGAGCCCAAAGACAAAGGGAACATGTAATTTGATGCCCTCTTTCAGACATAGGATGAAATTTGTCCAACACTCTTCAACTGATAAGCATCTCTAAAAAGTCTGATTCCAATCGATCGCGAATAAGAAGTTGTTCAAGCTATTGTAATCCGCCCTATTAAAGTCATAGTAGCCATACGATGATATATTCGTATATGGAGTTGTACCATTCAGGCGGAAAGTGATGATGTTTTGGTCTGACGAGGCAAGTGGGCAAGTTACTTCGATCGTTGAAATCAGTAGTGGGTCATTAGATAAGATCAGGTCGAGAATGTTGTTATTTCGTGTTGGAGAGTTGACAAATTGGTGAAGGCCGAGGTCATTGAAAAACTCCAGAAATATCCTGTAGATAGAGTTATTAGGAGCCGATGTAAATTCCCAGTTGAGCTCAGGAAGGTTAAAGCCTCCCATAAGACAAAACTTTTGATCGCCTAAACAGAGATGCCTCAAGCATTTAATGCTGTCTGTAGCATATTGTTCAGCAGCCAGATCGAATCCTCCACTCCGATAGTAACCAATAAAGCGGTGGTTTTGAGAGCCAATTCTTGAGTCTACACAAACAATTTCAATGTGGGAATAATCCGGAGGTACTTGAACCTGATGATATTTTAATGTTTTTTATAATCAAAGCAACTCTTCCTCCTCTTGAACGTAACGATAAAATATCGTTAAATATTAATATAATCCCAGCATCTGTTTGTCAGTCCAGGGACACATTTCATATCTAATATTCTGCCCTTTAATTTCTTATTTTCAAACAGAAGCAAGCACGAGAGTCTGTCCCTTCTACTCCTGAATACCACCATTCCGGTTCCAGAACTTGTACCTAAACTATTGGCAATTACGAAGGTTTTCAAGACAGGTACTTCAGCAGAAAAAAAGGCTCGCAACTCTTCTTCCGTGACATCGCAGTGCAAGTTTGTTACATAAATGGCACATTGAAAGTCGCTTTCAGGGATTCCCAATCTCAGCGCAACGAAGTAACTTCTCTGTCTAAAATGTTGTTCGGCAAAACTGTTGTAATGCTTTAATTTCAAGAGCCTTTCTTTTGATCCCCCTTTGTTGAATTGCTTCAATAATATGATTTCGTCCATTCTGCTAGGATGTCCCACACCTTCTGAGTCACTATACATCTTTTGTTGTTTTTCCACATCAACCGTTTGAGCAGAGGTGCTTCGAACATTCTCGTGAAAATCTGCATAATATTCAACTTCCTCATCTACGGTATCAAAATCATCATAATGATTGTCGTCGTCGTCGTAGTCATCATCATCATCATCGTCATCGTCATCATCATCATCATCGTCATCATCGTCATCATCGTCATCATCGTCATCATCGTCATCATCGTCATCATCGTCATCATCGTCATCGTCGTCATCGTCGTCATCGTCATCGTCATCATCAACATCATCATCAACATCATCATCATCATCATCATCATCATCACATCATCATCATCATCATCATCATCATCATCATCATCGACATCGTCATCGTCATCATCATCATCATCATCATCAAATGAATGGCCATAATAATCAGGATAATGAGGGCACATTACCGACCGAATTCGATCCTCAAAGGCTTTCCTAACAAAATTGAAAATTTTAGGAATTGATTCTAAGTTGTAAAACGAAACTGCACCAGTACCAGTACTTTTTCCATCTTCATCGTAATATATGACGGCTTCTGCGACCTCAAACCATTTTCCGAAATATTCCTCCAAGTCTTCCGCTTTGACATCGTTATGCAGGTTTGCAATGTAAAGTTCCAGATATTTGTTATGTTCTACATACAATTCGGTCTTATCATATCCAACAATAAATAATGGTCTGAGTGTCATTTTCTTGCCCTTAATTTTGCACGGAACGTAATGATGGATATCAGCAGGTCCATGAATTTCATCCATTTCATACCCTTCTGGACGAATTTCTACCATCGCTCTTCCTGTGCTACTTCCATCTTCGTTATACAAAACTCTAACTTTATTTCTATTAAAGGGACGGAAATGTTCATTAAGTTCTTTTGACGTAACATCGAGAGGCAAGTTATCTACCAAATACGTGGAATGTGAAAAAACATCTTTCCTGTCAAAATCACGCTTCAACCTAATAATCCTCCCATTGAACAACGTGTTATTAATTCTGTACCTTAGAATATCAGCATCATCTTCGTTGTGTAAAATTATTTCTCCAGTTCCTGTGCTGGTTCCATCAGATTTATAGAAAATATAAACTTCCTTGATCGGTACAATATTACCAAAAGTGCTTTCCAACTCTTTCTCTGTTGTATCGTAGTGGAGGTTAGTAATATATAAAATTCTACTTGGCTTGTCATACATTTCAAGAATAACCATATCTAAATTTTGATTTATTAATTAGACATTGAGTATGAATAATGAGTAAAAGAAGTATCACGTGCTTGAAAAAGATTCAGAATATTTATTTATTTAATAATTAAATTTAAAAAATTTATTACTCTAAATTCAAAAACTTTGTTTAGGGATTCATTTAAAATGTAGCAAATAAATGCCAAACTCTCTTATTTGGATCAGCTGTTTGTTCAACTCATCAATGACGCTCTTCGATCATATGGTGTAAAATGACTTTTAAGAACATTGCAATTTTAAAACATTACAACTGGATGTATGATTACTTTAGAATGAATGTTCGGCTACGTTTGCATATTAATTTTTAAGGTCACATGATGGGTTTATTTTTCGTTTTATGAGGCATCCGATCAATCTGGGGCTTCGCGCAATTCATTCTTGTGTTTTACGGATTGTCGTCGTGATCGAAAGCCACTAAGTTATGAAATAACTTAAATAAGTTATTTGTGAAGGCTCTCGTTTCAAGTTAAATTCAGAAACAGAAAGGTTTGATGAAAAAAGAACTTTCGCATGAAATAATAGTGAAATAACTTTAATAACAACAAACGTTTATTAATCTTTTTTTTTTATTTCAATGTTAATCTTCAAACTGGAGCTGATGGAGCTATTTTCGAGTAGTGGGTAAATAAAAGTATACTTTAAAACGGCACTTTGCGAGCAGAAAAACTGAAAAAATTCTCGTAACATCGTAATGACCGGATGTTGTCGAAAACTTCCTTAAGCGAGGAAATCATTACGGATAAGAACTCCTACAAAACTTTCACTGCATGATGCCTGCATGGGGTGCTTTAGGGAGAAATTAAACTTGAAAAAATCCATTCGTATATAAAATTTTCATCTGACTGGAAACCAGTAGCAGAGGTTTTGAAATCAATTAAAAATAATCCGTTACACGTCAAGGTTCCAATGTCTTTTCATAAGTCATGACCTCTCCAGTGAAACTAACGACCCTTGAGTTGGGTTTTTTAATTGCCTGGAGAGTGAGTCAAACATTCATTTCACGGGTGATGGGAAATTTAATCAGAAAATAACAAATTGTCAAATAGATAATGGCCACGGATGGAGAGATAAGAAGCATCATGAAAGGGTTATTGGGAGGGGAGGGAGGAAGCAGAGATCCTTCTGTCTGTAATGCTCTTTTTTTTAAATTCCAATTCTTTCCAAATCACAGCATTTTATCGACTTTCAGCGTGGGGCTGCGATAACAAAAAGTGTCTACAGGCAATATTTAGTTTTATAAAATATCGTTAAATATTAATATAATCCCAGCATCTGTTCGTCAGTCCAGGGACACATTTCATATCTAATATTCTGCCTTTTAATTTCTTATTTTCAAACAGAAGCAAGCACGAGAGCCTGTCCCTTCTACTCCTGAATACCACCATTCCGGTTCCAGAACTTGTACCTACACTATTGGCAATTACGAAGGTTTTCATGACAGGTACTTCAGCAGAAAAAAAGGCTCGCAACTCTTCTTCCTTGACATCACAGTGCAAGTTTGTTACATAAATGGCACAATGAAAGTCGCCTTCAGGGATTCCCAATCTCAGAGCAACGAAGTAACTTCTCTGTCTGAAATGTTGCTTGGCAAAACTGTTGTAATGCTTTAATTTCAAGAGCCTTTCTTTTGACCCCCCTTTGTCAAATTGCTTCAATAATATGATTTCGTCCATTCTGCTAGGACGTCCCACACCTTCTGAGTCACTATACATCTTTTGTTGTTTTCCCACATCAACCGTTTGAGCAGAAGTGCTTTGAACCTTCTCGTCAAAATCTGCATAATATTCAACTTCTTCATATACGGTATCAAAATTGCTTTCTAAATCTTCATCATTATCATTATCATCAAAATCTGAGTAATCTTCCTCTTCTATGGTATCAAAATTGCTTTCTACATCTTCATTAACATTGTCATTGTCATTGTCATTGTCATTATCATTGTCATTATCATTATCATTATCATTATCATCATAATCTGAGTAATCTTCCTCTTCTGTGATGTCGAAATGGCTATCTAGATCTTCACCTGAATTACCATAATGGTAATTAGGAACATAAGGGCACATTACCGACAGAATTCGATCCTCAAAGGCTTTCCTAATAAAATTGAAAATTTTAGGGATTGATTCTAAGTTGTAAAACGAGATTGCACCAGTACCTGTACTTTTTCCATCTTCATCGTAATATATGACAGCTTCTGCGACCTCAAACCATTTTCCAAAATATGCCTCCAAGTCTTCGGCTTTGACATCGTTATGCAGGTTTGCAATGTAAAGTTCCAGATATTTGTTATGTCTACATACAATTCGGTCTTATCATATCCAACAATAAATAATGGTCTGAGTGTCATTTTCTTGCCCTTAATTTTGTACGGAACGTAATAATGGATATCAGCAGGCCCATGAATTTCATCCATTTCATACAGTTCTGGACGAATTTCTACCATCGCTCTTCCTGTGCTACTTCCATCTTCGTTACACAAAACTCTAACTTTATTTCTAATAAAGGGACGGAAATGTTCATTAAGTTCTTTTGACGTAACATCGAGAGGCAAGTTATACACCAGATATGTGGAATGTGAAAAAACATCTTCCCTGTCAATATCATGCTTCACTCTAATAATCCTCCCCTTGAACAACGTGTTATTAATTCTGTACCTTAGAATATCAGCATCATCTTCGTTGTGTAAAACTATTTCTCCAGTTCCTGTGCTGGTTCCATCAGATTTATAGAAAATATAAACTTCCTTGATCGGTACAATATTACCAAAAGTGCTTTCCAACTCTTTCTCTGTTGTATCGTAGTGGAGGTTAGTAATATATAAAATTCTACTTGGCTTGTGATACATTTCAAGATTAACCATATCTAAATTTAGAGGTATTAATTAGATATTGAGTATGTATAATAAGTAACAGAAGTATCACGTGCTTGAAAAAGATTCTGAATATTTATTTATTTAATAATTAAATTTAAAAAATTTATTACTCTAAATTCAAAAACTTTGTTTAGGGATTCATTTAAAATGTAGCAAATAAATGCCAAATTCTTATTTGGATCAGTTGTTTGTTCAACTCATCAATGACGTTCTCCGATCATACGGTGTAAAATGAGTTTTAAGAACATTGCAATTTTAGGACATTACAACTGGATGAATGATTACCTTAGAATGAATGTTCGGCTACGTTTGCATATTAATTTTTAAGGTCACATGATGGGTTTATTTTTCGTTTTATGAGGCATCCGATCAATCTGGGGCGTCGCGCAATTCATTCTTGTGTTTTACGGATTGTCGTCGTCATCGAAAGCCACTAAGTTATGAAATAACTTAAATAAGTTATTTGTGAAGGCTCTCGTTTCAAGTTAAATTCAGAAACAGAAAAGTTTAAAGAAAAAAGAACTTTCGCATGAAATAATAATGAAATAACTCTAATAACAACAAACGTTTATTAATCTTTTTTTTATTTCAATGTTAATCTTCAGACTGGAGCTGATGGAGCTATTTTCGAGTAGTGGGTAAATAAAAGTATACTTTAAAATGGCACTTTGCGAACAGAAAAACTGAAAAAATTCTCGTAACATCGTAACGACCGGATGTTGTTGAAAACTTCCTTGAGCGAAGAAATCATTACGGATAAGAACTCCTACAAAGCTTTCACCGCGGGATGCCTGCATGGGATGTTTTAGGGAGAAATTAAACTTGAAAAAATCTGTTCGTATATAAAATTTTCTTCTGACTGGAAACCAGTAAGAGAGGTTTTGAAATAAATTAAAAATAATCTGTTACATGTCAAGGTTCCAATGTCTTTTCATATGTCGTGACCTCTCCAGTGAACCTAACGACCCCTGAGTTGGGTTTTTTAATTGCCTGGAGAGTGAGTCAAACATTCATTTCACGGGTGATGGGAGATTTAATAAGAAAATAACAAATTGTCAAATAGATAATGGCCACGGATGGAGAGATAAGAAGCATCATGAAAGGGTTATTGGGAGGGGAGGGAGGAAGCATAGATCCTTCTGTCTGTAATGCTCTTTTTGTAAAAGTAAAAATGTTCGTTTACGAATTGTCTTCTCTGCGTTTCGTCCTGGTTTTCCAGTTGTCTGGAGTGACAGTTTTCTTGAATTCGTGAAATGAATTTCCCTTAGTCACTGGGAATGTATCACCTCGGTTGACATGTTATCTTATTCTTTCCTCACTTCGAGTTTAAAACATTTAACAGATCTTTTAAATGTTCTTTTTTTTTATTCCAATAATTACCAAATCACAGCATTTTATCGACTCTTCGGGTGCGGCTGCGGAAAAAAAGAGAAAAGACTAAAACAGAAATGAATCAATAAAATGAACGCGGAATTCTTCAATTTCTCTCCACGTAGAACCGAGGTTTTTTGGTCAGCCTGGAAAATTCTTCCGGAGCCGTTCTTAAAGCCCATCGGTGATCTTTATTTTTACGTACTGCCTCATCTCCTTAACCGGAATCCGCGCATTCATGTCACGTCTGCTGTTCTTGTAAGGGCGCTCTCAACCAAGTCCTCACTTGTCAGTGTCTTGCTTCGATTGAATCTGAGAATTTCTCAAAGAATTTTCAGCCCGGGGTGGTGGTAGGTAGTAATCAGAAGACGAGGCGAGTAGGGTCTCATAATTGCAGAGGTTTTGGGTCGGAATCACCAGGGGCGCTATGGGCTTCAACTGGGAATGATGCGACCAAATTAGCCATCGATGTTTCCGTTAGGAAATATACTGCCAAGAAAACTTGAGCCAAACTGCATTTGCTCTATTTTCAGAAAGCTTTTTTTCTCAGTTTAGGATTTCTCTGCTTTAAGAAAATTAAAAAGAATTTTTATTTATTTATGTTATTTGATATTTTTAATTTTTAAATTTCAGCCTTTTAATTTATATTTCCAACCGGTTTAATATTTTTATTAACATGATGTTTGTAACTTGGAAATGGTTTATTAATTTACAATCGCTCGTGTCACTTTAATTCGGAAATGAGAAAAATTTTATTTTCAAACTTTTTGGACTTTTTCTATTTTATTGTGTTTATTTCTATGCTTCGCTCTACGTTTCATTCAACGTTTTTTTTGCGTTTCTTTCCAAGTGACGTCAAGAGGAAAAGCCAGATTCGCGGGGTGCATTTGGTCGGTGAAAGTCTAGTAGGGCCTCCCTAATGAAATATCCAGGCAGGGTGCATGTCACGCCAACAATAATTCCTCAATCCTGCGACCTCATTATCTCCAAGTTCTCGCTTCCTTTTCCGACGTTCACTTTTGTAAGGAAACCTTGTACTTGCGAGAGATTTGCATTATTTCTCGACTCATTAAACTTTCAAGACTCACTTCAAAAGAGTTTGTGGCGAATATAAATTGCAATTCGCAAATCTGTTTTTTTTTCTAGAAATTCGGTATAATTAGTTAAAAGGGACGAAATTCAGGAAAAGCGGAGAAACGAGAATTAGGGGATGACTAATGAAGGCGTTGGAAGACACCATGTCAAGTCCTCTCTCACGAATGCTTCTCATGAACTCACCAATTTGCACAAGTGTCAACGATTTGCTTAAAAGTGAACGGCAGGCGTTTCACAATGTTTGTGTATTTTAAATAATTTTTATTTCTTTTGCTTAATTTTCTGAAATTGAAAAGTTTAATTTTTGCAAAGTTAATTGAAGAAATTGCAACTAAGATAAAAAATCTCCTTTAAGAGATTTTCTTGTAATATTATTATTTTTTAAAATGCTTATTAGCTTAAAACATTAAAAATGTTTGACTTGTTTTTATTTGCCGTGAGCGAACATTAAAACAATTTTGATGAATTTCCATAAAAACACAAAAATCAAAATAAAAAATTTAGCATATTTTTATAAATATAAACAAATAAACAAAGTAATAAATAAATAAATAATTAAATTAATTAAATTAATTAATTACAACCAATAAGTATTGAGTAATTAATTATTATTAATCCAGGACTAAAACTACTTTGTACCGAGCTAAGACATTTTTTTTGCTGGACGTGCAGAGAAATGGCGAGAAGCGAAGAAATGCCTTCCAAAGGAAGCAAATCCCGACACCTCCGTGGAAAGAGAAGACAGAATAAACAGTCGATCCGAAGCTTTCCATCAATACGCTGATGTACTTTCCAGCGAAGGTCTTCCATGGAATGACACAAAGCAATATTTTCCTTTTGCTCGGAGCCATTCCATGGATATTAGATCCATTCAAGTGGAGAAGGGATTTATCGTCTGCCGCGTCTTTGTTTTTATTCAATGTAGCCGTGATCCGTGCCTGCCTACGATCACATTCCATCTTTGCCATCTGGAATCAATCATCCACATGCTCTCCGTGGAAAAGCTCATCCCAGGGGTGGTTGCGCAGGAGAGGGCTTTCAGTTGGATGTTATTTTATACTCGATAAATTATTAAATTAATTGTTACTTCAAAATTATGCCGCTGTAAAAGGCGATGGAATTTATAAATTTATTAAATTTATGCAATCGTCACGATTAGGTTCTAATGCTTCCAAAGTCACTGGACCATCTCATTTGAATATTTTGAGATTTAAACGCGATAGCAGTATAAAAATGATGACATTTCAAACGTGCAATGATGAAGTATAATGATGACCTAAAGACCAGACTGGAAAGTAATGATGATCGCTGCGATGACCGCACACGATGTCGATCCACGGATTGACAGAAGAAAGGCTGAGATAATAAGGAGGACATAAAAATTGTAATCTGCGCCCATTAAACTTTGATTTAGCCACCCTGGAGGTAAACCGCCAGCAAAACATGAAACGAAAGCCATAAAAAGAAATGAGGTTTGTTGTTGTTGTTGACTCTCAACCTGGTTGGTATCTTGATTTCATTTTACAAAGTGATTTGCTGCTGTTGTTGGATCAGTTTTGTTAACACTGCATAATGTACTGTAATTGTTATACAATTATAATTCAATAATAATAATAATAACAATATTAATAACAATTATTTAAAATTTATGATTGTATTAGAAATTAAGTGTAAATTTATCGTCATGAAAATTGTTGAAACAGCGAACCTTTGTTTGCGAAACGTTTATAAGATGCCAATGAAGTTGTGAGTACAAAGAAGCCACATTTAATAGCGTAACGAAGATGATGCATTGCTGCTTTGGACTGACTGTGTGATGTACTGTGTCATGTACTGTGTGAGGTACGGTGTGATGTATTGTGTGATGTACTGTGTGATGTACTGCGTGAGCTACTGTGTGATGTACTGTGTGATGTACTGTGTGAGGTACTGTGTGATGTACTGTGTGATGTACTGTGTGATGTACTGTGTGATGTACTGTGTGATGTACTGTGTGATGTACTGTGTGATGTACTATGTGATGTACTGTGTGATGTACTGTGTGAGGCACTGTGTGATGTACTGTGTGATGTACTGTGTGATGTACTGTGTGATGTACTGTGTGATGTACTGTGTGAGGTACGCAAACATTTTATGGAATGAAATTTTCTCCTCACGTCAATCGGCGAAATGAGAAGGAAGAAGCAAAACTGATGCGGAATTTCACTGCTTCCGTACATCTCCAGGGTGGAGTCTAATTTGGGTCGTTCGAATTTTTCCACCTCTCTACGCTCAATTAATCCAGCCACGTCATCAAAATTTAATTCTCAGAATAAAATGAAATAAAAAGGAAAAATACCTAAAAAAGAATCACTTGGGTAAAATTCAAAGCAGGAAATAGATGTCCCACAATTCTTGTGAGTTGATCACCCTTCCCTTCCACATCACCCCACCGCGGAGTGGCTGGGAGTAGAAAGTCTGTCAGTGGAACCCTTCAGATCCATAAAAGTTGGTCGTAATATTTAATAACCTGATCGACGAAGTGTGAAATTCAGTCATACAGTTTAATATAAAGGTGCTTCTGCGGGTGTTACGATCTATTTCATTCGATAAACATGATGGCTTCATTTGCAACTCAAGCGTGACGCCTGAATTTCCATAGAGGAGATTCAATGTGCAGGAATGCATCTGGGAATATTCTTCCAGCCGCATCCATCCCTGCAATGTCCACACATGGAATGGCGCCCAGAATTGTTGTCAATTAAATATTTTATTAAATTAACCTTCGTTATTGCTAATCTGTAATTTGTTTATGACTTTATTGTTTTATAAATAATTAAATTAAATTAATTGTAATAATTTAAATTATACTCTTAATATTAATAAATTCAATTTAATTCAAAATCCTTGAATGTCAAAGAAAACGAAATAATTTATGAACAACAATTCCTTACAGTTTTCTAACCTTTTCTCGTCTCTGTAATGAACAAATAAATAAGAAAACAAATGGAAAACAAATGGAAAAAAAATGAAAAATAAAATAAAATAAAATTAAATAAATAATATAATATAAAATAAATAATGAACTAAATAAAAAATAAAATTTATCTCATAATTTTTTCTCTCTCAATGAAACAACAAAAATAATAACAACAATAATAATAACAATAATAACAACAGTAACAACAGCAATAACAAATAACACGATCCTGAACGTTGTTATTTTCTTCAACTTCTTGACAGTCAGATCTGACGGCTACGTCATCTCTTCCAACTCCTCCATTAACCGCTCCTCCAATCGGAGAGCGAGTTGAACGATTAACTTTTAATCAACAAAGGGGTTGACTCTCAAAAGCATAAAGTTGGATAAAAGACTCGAATCATCCCCTTCTACGACCAACCTTAACATCTCAGAAGGCCTGATCTTCCGAGAAAAGTGCGTAAAAGTCATTCAAATCCTATCTTAACTTCCCCGTGAAATCTCCATATTCGAATACGGCGACCTTTCCTTTGTTGCTCATTGATTCCCGCCTGTTTATCTTCAACCCGGGCGGTCTTCAACCTCGCATCTCCTCCATTCAAAACTCCTTTCCCGGTCAATCAGATTTAATCTCGCCTCACTCGTCCACCCCGACTCGTTCTTTCAGTGACGTTGTCGGTTATTTTTGGAGCGCTTAATTGAAATGGCCCCCTCTTTCTCTCTCCCTCTCTCTCTTTTAAAGGAGGCAATTTCGTGCTCGTATCAACCGCCAGAAATGATCGGAAATGGAAGGCTGATAAGAATGATTCTCCACAGCTTCGTCAGTCGAGCTGCTATGTATTTTAGGCAGATTGAATTTTTGCTCCAGCGCTGTTTATGGCAGAGTTAAAGTACCACCCCTATTCACCCTTTGCGGCGGGAAGTTATACAATCCACGACTCCACGAGATGCATCGGCGTCGCTCGAGTGTAACGGTGAATGCGGTCGCCACGCTTGAGTTGAAATTTTCCATTTGATGACTTAAAACTTGGCACGTGAAATAAATTTACTCCGTTTACTGCCTTTATTCACCTTTTACGACGGGAGTATTTCCTTCTCGAAACGGCCACCCACACCGGTCAACCGGGCTTCCGCTAGGGGAGGATGGGTAGGACGGGAGCTACTTCTCATTTCCACCCAATCTGGTACTGGGGAGGCAATTTGCCCACCCATGGACATCACATTGCTTCATGGATTTACGATAGAGAAGACGGAAAGTTCTTTGAAAAACTCCACCCAATTATGTAAACATTGCTACGATGGATGTCAACATAAAATAATTAAACGTAGAATAATCATCGCATCCCTTTTTTATTTTATTTTTTACAAAGTAAGGCTACATTCATTTTTTAATTAATAATTTGAAATTTGTAACTATTAATAATATGATCCTAGGCAATTAGTGACAATGTTTATTACCGTTTGAGGTTCGGATTGGAGTCTCATGTGCCGTTGTGCAGTTGTGCTCAAGAATTCCCAACTTTCCACTAAAATACGGAATTGTTCTTCGCAACATCTTTACACAATTTTTCCATTAAAAAAGAATATTCCTTTCACAATTAAACCGAAATTAATGCAGTTTAAACTCTAAAATTATTATTATTATTATTATTATTATTATTATTATTATATTATTATTATTATTATTATTGTTGTTATTATTATTATTCTTATTATTATTATTATTATTATCCTTATTATCATTATCATCATTATTATCATTATCATCATTATTTTTATTACTATAATTTATGACTCCAAAATTATTCCATCCATGAATAGCTCGGCGAAGATTGTTAATATAATTAAGTGTCCAGATAGCACATGCTGCAGTTGCATTATCAAAACCTCAATTTATTTTTCAAGCAGATTGAGACATCGCAGTGGCTATCCTCGTTATCCTCTCGTATCTTCATTGCAATCTTTACTGCAAAACTTTTACTTTTTTTATGCCATTTTTTGCCATTTCTTCTTCTCTTTCTCAATGAAATTTTCTGGTTGATGCATTTTTCATGTTGATATTTGCTGTATTTTTTGTTCCAATTGGTTTTTGTTTTCATAATAATAATTATTATTATAATTTGCTCCAATCTGGATTTTTTTCATAATAATAATTATTTTTTCCAATTTGTATTTATTTTCATAGTAATTATTATTATTTTCTCCGATGTGGAGTTTTTTCATAATAATAATTATTTTTTCCAATTTGTAATAATAACTATTATTATTTGCTCCAATCTGGATTTTTTTCATAATAATTTTTATTTTTTCCTATTTGTATTTGTTTTCATAATAATTATTTTGTCCTCCGGCGAAAGACCTCAAGAAATGCCAAAAAGTGAGAATTCGAAAAAATTGCGAATGATCCGCAGATCCATCAATTGATTATTTTTTGTCGCTTAAAATAATTAAAATAATTAAAATAATCTCTTATTTTCCAACTGCTGAGTGAATGAATAAATACATTATTTAAAAGATGAATAAATTGATTAATGGATGAATTGATGAACAAATTAAATGATGAATGAATGAATGAATGAATGAATGAATGAATGAATGAATGAATGAATGAATGAATGAATGAATGATTGGCGAGGAGAGATGAGATGTCCAGAAAAAGAGGGGCGTGGAGAGGATTCGCGTATGAAAAGAATGGTTCTTTCGAGGAGGACTTAGCAACGAGTGAAATGCTCAGAAGGATTTTTAAACTTTGCTAATTTTTAAAATAAATTTTTATACTTGAATTTACCAGAAATTGTGAATTCTGAAAACATCTCTCAACGGTTAGGTTTAATTTGATTATTTTCAAACATTATTTTACTGAAAATGTACCATCAAGAAGAATGAATAATATATTATTATTAAATTTTGATTAGGAAATATTCCAATTGCAATCGCATTTTTACCAATTATAAAATTATTACGACAAATTATTTAAGATTTTCAAAATATAATTTAAAAATTTTTTAAATTATACGAACAACGTGGCGTTGTAAGCGATGATTGCGTTTACAAATTCTTGCAACACCTAATTACGACTAAATTTCCTCTTTCTCCCTGAAAAAAAAAACAACTTGAAATCAATTTTTTTCTTGAAATGAATTTTTCTCAATGATTCAACGCTCGTGAGGGAATTTCAGGGTAGGCTGAAAGTAATTTGAAAGAGCTTTGGAGTCTCTTAGTTGAGGAGGCTGATGATGATTAAAGCCTTTTGTATCCGATCCGCTGCCGGGGTATAAACTTCATTAAGAAGTCCCCGTGGCCGAGAGGCTTAAAGGGATGCGTTAGGTCCAATCATCACCTCAATAACAGACGATGTCCCGGTTAGAAGACCACCCACTTGTGAGGAAGAATCATGACTCATGTGCACCTGACACGTTGCGTTAGAAGACAAGATTTTCAGTGGATTTATTACGATTCGATTTCCCATACTGTGAGTGTCCGGGAAGGATATTTATTGTCTCGATTCCCCGGCTGTTTTATGATCATTCCACGGAAGATTCTATGATCTCCTCCCCCCTCATCCGGTCTTAATTTTTCCACAATTCAACTTCAGTCTCTTCACGCTCCACCAGTTTCAATCGGAACCTGTCCAAGAGAGCCACCGCAATGTACCAAAGTATAAAGTACAAAGTACAGAGTACAAAGTGCAAAGTACAAAGTGCCAACCTCGTAAATTCAGTGAGCTTTTTCCAATTTTAAACTTTTTCGAACTCAAATAGTCTTTACTATCTGAGAATATCTGAGGCTAGGTTTGCAACGAAAATAGATTTAAAAATAGATTTTAAACTGAGTTTAAAAATAAATTTAAAAATAGATTTCAAATGTTTATTAAAATTTTTTCCCCTTGGATCCTATTCTAACGAGGCAAAGATGATTTGAATGTGGATTTGCAAGAATTACTTTCCTTTGTTCACAGTGAGAGCTTAAAGGATTTGTGGAGATATTTATTATTGTTATTGCTATTATTTTTATTATTGTTATTATTTTTTTATTGTCATTATTAGTGTTATTATTTTTATTACTTCATTTTGTATAAATAATTATAAATTTTGATGATCTATTTATATTGAAATTAAAAAAAAAAGATTATCCAAAGTTCTTATGAAATCTTTGCTGGATTAGAAACATTAACATTATTTTTAAAATCATTAAAAAAATATGTGATAAATATAACAAAAATTTAAATGTTGATAGAACATGTTTTTCAATATTTTACAACCTGCTGTGGAAAACATGGGTCGTAACTGACTACACTACTCCACGTTGAGAGATCATACGTCGTAGTTAAGCTAACACAAATTAAAACAAACATTAGGCACAGGCTGACATAAATTACCATAAACATTATTCGCAAGCCGACATGGATTAGCATAAACGTTATTCACTAGCCGACATAAATTAACATAAACAGAACGCATGGGCGGGGAATGGAGATGATCCTCCAACAAGAGGGATGAAGTCGAGTGGCATTAATTAATTAAGAAGCTGAACGCCCTCAATTAGTTGTTCCATTGAGAAGGAAAAATAACAATGGATGATCATTCCATGTCGGTTAATTAAGCGCATCATTCCACGACCTCATTATTGCAATCCACTGGGACATGAGATCATTCCTTCCCTCACCTGGAATTTTGTTTACTATAATTTAATTGCAGTAATTAATTCTTAACGATTAATAATTAGTACGTTATTATTAGTGATTAATTGTGTGACGTGACATTAATCATCGCTAATGGTGTTCATTGTTGCTGTTTTGGCTGCTGCTAATTATGTCGATTTTTTTGACAAAAGAAAATGATATTTGTTAATCGAAATGGTTAAAAATGGGTAAAATTAAAACGATGGATTTTCAAGGAAACTGAAATAGGTCTGCGATGAACATTTCATTGAGAATGCATTTTGAATTGCAGATAATCATCATCAACATGATATTCTAAACAAACCTTTTAAGTTAGTAACTTAGTTGTAGGGCTATAAATTGTTTAGAACAGCTTACAAAACTCTATAATTTATTTGTTTTAATATTTTAATAATAATAATACTGAGGAAGATGACGATGTTGATGATGATGATGATGATGATGATGATGATGACGACGACGACCACGACGACGACGACGACGACGACGACGACGACGACGACGACGACGATGATGATGATGATGATGATGATGAGATGATGATGATGATGATGATGATGATGATGATGATGATGATGATGATGATGATGATGATGATGATGGATGATGATGATGATGATGATGATGATGATGATGATGATCAAAATAATAACAAGTAATACGAACATAATTTAATGCAAACACAGAATAAGAAATGAACGCATAATAACTGAAGAAAGTATGATTGCTTTATTTGAACAAATCCCCAAAGTATGGTTTATTCTCATCACAGAACTAAAGAAAGGAAGCATTTCTGATTTTTAGAACTCTCAGAATCATAAAATGTCTTTTTGATAAATAATTACATTTTCAAATCTACATTTTCGTATATTGGTTTAATTTGTTTTTTATTACATAACAAAATGCCTCGAAAATATTTTAATAAATGTTTTTCTTCCCTAACTT
>JAJTWR010000299.1:220000-272500 GCA_021613335.1 Whitmania pigra
GTTTGCTAAGCAACGCGTGACGTCCATCCTTATTTACGATGGATCACCGACCAACTCTTCAAACGGTTATGCTTTTCCCAGCAATTTCATGATTATTACGCAAGTAAATTTATTTTTAAATTACGGATGTAATGTAGAATTTAATATAAAAGATTAATATATATAATCTTTTTTTTATGAAGTTTCTCGAATTGCATGTTCATCGTCGTTGAAGAATAAGGATGAAAGAAAGCAAAATTATTACTGATTGGATGCGTTGGAATGCAGCCACCAACTGTTGAACATGGAACTGGTTGTGATTGGTTGTAATTGGTTGTAATTGGTTGCAACCGTTTCTTTAAAAAACTACCGTTAATTTAAAATTAGTTACTTTTTGATGATCAAAAGATTTGTAAAAAAAAGAATTAATTTTTAATAATAATAATAATAAAATAAAAAAGAAATAAATTTAATCCTGAAAATGTTACCATAGCGTTATCATACACAGGTGATGATGACGATGGCGATGCTCACTATGGTGATGGTCATGATCGATGATGAATAGAAACGTTCATAATTCAATGGAAAAACATTTGATTTATTTTTCCGACTCCATGAAAGGAAATTCGTTTGAAAGAAATTTACATGTTTAACAAGCCTTGGAGGCAATCATAATGGTGTTGGCTGCATAAATTCTCCGAAATGAGCCATAAAACGTTGCCTCTAAGTCTGCTTTGAAATGAGGTTGCAGAATTAATTTAAAGTTTTATCCTTCGTTGTGACAATTTATTACATCTTATCGGTGGGTTTAATCAATATTTTGATTCTAAATTGTTGTTTTTAAAACAAAAACCTTCGTTATTGCAAAAAAAAACTAAAATAAAAAAAAAAAAAAAACTTCGTTAATGCAAATATTTCGTTCAAACGTTATTCTATGTAAATTATCTAGCGCATTAGAAAGATAACAATTGAGTTTGCAAAAGTACATGATATAATAAAAAAAAACAACTTGGTAGTTATAACTTCCATTGTTGTCATAAATATTTCCTTTCCAACCTTACCATTCCAGGCATTGTAAATGGCGCTAATCAAGGCGATGGAAATTTGAAATCTTCAGAGAACAGCATGTAAAAGACTACGACCATCCATCAACTTAACGACCTTCAACATTGAAAGCTTAAATTTGTTTTCGATTTCTGAATGAGCCTTACTTTCGCGCCACACGAAACCAGGGATGTGCTTGTTTTTGGAGAAAATTAAATTTAAAATATTTAAAAAAAACACTTGGATATAATTGGATAATATCTTTAAAGCTTTCCCACTTTTGGTTTAATGTTTCTTTAAGGTATTATTTTAAGCTGTACATAAATGCAGTAAATATCAAACAAATGCATGAATAGGAAAACAAAATTATGATTAGAATAAATTCCATGAATTATAAGGCTTCGTAATTTTATTTTTAGTGGACATCAAAAATCATCCTTTCTCGACTTTAAATCCGCCGCCGACGTTTTAAAATTTCGACTTTGAGAGAATTTCTATGATTTCAGAGTTTAAAATAACGAATTTATGTTCGTGAAAAAGTTATTTGAAAGATTCTAACAAGCATTTGAAATTCCTTTGATTATAGATTAGCAACTCGTGCAATTACGCCTTTTGAAGCCTTCAAAAAACGTAATGATAACTCGACACGGATGAAAGAAAGGATTATTAAAGCTATTAATTAAGTAATTAAATACTATTAAATTATTAGTTAGCAATTAATTAAGTTATTAGTTAACAATTAATTAAGTTATTAGTTAACAATTAATTAAGTTATTAGTTAACAATTATTTAAATTATTAGTTAACAATTAATTAAGTTATTAGTTAACAATTAATTAAGTTATTAGTTAACAATTCATTAAGTTATTAGTTAACAATTAATTAAGTTATTAGTTAACAATTAATTAGTTAAAGATTAACAACTATTTTTTAGTTAACGTTTCAGTGCCTTACGACAGGATCTGATTTACTTAGGTGCAGTTGGTTGATTGTGGCAAGACAAATGATAATCAAAAAATTATAAATTAAATAAAAAAAACACATCAAGATTGTTTGAGAAGTGACAGGCAAAAGCCAACTCATAGTCGGTAACTTTTGGTGTACCTAACTCCAGCCCTAACCCTACTTTTACCCCTGTCCTGATAAGATGATCCTGATAATCTCATTAGAATGATGAAAGTCGTTGTCTGTGATGTCTTGCCCGTCACATCTCCAACCACTTTTTAACCCAACCATCCCTAAATCATCCCTGGGTTGCCTTTTGAATCCCGAACAAGATGCGAAGGCACTTTTATTCGCTTTAACATTTATATAGCTACCCTGTCCAAGAGCGTTTCCTTTTAGCTAACCTGCATTAATTTATGCATTTAAGTTATTTCACAATTAGTGCAATTTCATCATATTTATGTATTCAATAATATAAATGTATTAATAAATATATTTTAAATAATAATTTTGGTAAACGAATAATAACGACATTATTATTTTTAACAACACACACAAAACATGTGGTGATTACGTGCATAAAATGTTTCTATACGTACGTATGACAGACATAGACAAATATTTTAATTTCTTAAAAAATTATTTAAAAACTTTCAAAAACTGTTTAAAATTAAGTCGAAAAGTTTTAATCTCCCGAACAAGAGGAGGAAGAGGATCCATCCATCCATCTTGATAGTTGTTTTTTGACTTTCAACACCTCATTCTTCATCGCAACATCTTCGAGATGCGTTGTCGTCCGGTGAATGAATGGCGCTATAAAAATTCAATTGAGTCTGTTCGAACTCATTCAGATAATTTCGAAGGACATTCGAGAATTATTCCTAGGAGTTTTATCGTACTTTCCTTAGCTGCATGAATGTTTTTGATGTTAAAAATATATTGAAAATCCTCAAAACTCATCTTTTAAAGTTTTTGTTTTCCTATAAATTTTAAATATAAGTTTTTAAAGTCTAAAAAAAAAAGAAAATTAAAATAAACAGATATAAATGAAAACATGCGATTTTTAAACTAATAAATTTAAATTGATTAAACATCGTGGAACTTTAATTGACGAAATTTAAAAAATTTTTTTATAATTTTTTTTTTTGATAATCAAGAAACTACTCAAGTAATTCGGCGAGAAGTTCCAAGAGAGCAGAGCCTGAATAAATAAATAAATTAATTAATCAATCAATTAATAAATCAATCAATTAATTAATTAATAAATCAATCAATTAAATAATTAAATAAATGTGATCTGAAAAATACGATGATGATTAGTAATTTTAATATTTTAATACAATTGTAACTATTTGAAGACGAGAATATTTATAGCTCAGTTGAACACTTTGCAGGGGTGGTTTCAAAGGAAGATGAACGCCCGATGACTATTAATCAGATTTGCATCTCGAAATGCGATTAGGAAATCGTTTTGTGTCGAAAAAATCCTGCGGCAATTTCACGAATCCGAGTGGACATGTTGAGGAAAAATGTAAACCATTTGACATGATTTTCAGTTTGCCGTTGTTGTTGTTGTCTTAGTTGCTGTGTTGTTGTTATTCTAGTTGCTGGTGTTGCACGAAAAATGTCTCTTTTTCATCCTTTTCAATTCAAACAATCTCATCCTAAGCGCTCCGATAAATCAGGCACCAAACATGGACACAATTATGACAGGAGATTCAGACTGCAATGCGGCTCGAAAATAGCTTGTTTGCCGTGCGGGCACGAGATGGTAATTAAGGCGGCGCTATAAAAATTCATGGACGGAAGAACTGGTGCGAGTTTCCGAGGCAATTGAAAGGCTCTGAATTTAAATCAATCTTAGGAGATGTCAATAGGAGCTCATTGAGTTATTTTATTTCCTGCTTTCTTTCTATTTTCCTCCTGCCTTTCTTTCTCTTTGTGTCGTGGATTTTATCGGGATTGTGGGGAATATTTCAACTCCAAGGAGCGAACATCATTCCAAATAAAGCATTGAATGACGTCATCAGGGCATTAAGCTCTCCTCACGATTCCTGGAAAACTCTAAGACGTGTCAGAATTCCACAATTTCTTTACGAGGCTCGTTTTCTCTGATTAAGAAGCAAGCAGCTTTTCTTTTTTTTGTCTTTAAATTTCTAAATTTTGTTTTATTTATTTTAAAATAAAATATTTCCTTTCTTATTTTCCTTTATTTTGCAGTTTTTATTTGATATTTTATTTTAATGAAGATCAAAAAAAGTATGTAGAACAACAAGGAATACAAGGAATACTTTACTTTTTAGTTTCTTGTCTTTTATCGATGAACATGAATTTTATAGCTTCATTGGCAAGCAGATGTTTTATTGAAATAAATTGCATTAATTCCTCCATTTATAGATTACAAATTATTTCATTGGAATGAGTTAACCCGTAAAGAATTGAATTTTCAAACGGGGAGCAAGGATGTCGTCGATGTAAGATTTCTTGATTTATTTATTTCCTCCACAACCCGGAGAGACTTCCCACTCATCAGAAAGCACCCCACTGAGATGGAATTCAATGAAGAGGATGAAAACGTCTGATTAAAACTCGGAGCCAATCAGGACATTTGAAACAAAATGAAAACAAAAGATAAAAAAATAACAAACAGAACGAAATCAGAATTCCGGGGCAGTGGCATACCTTGTAAGAAAGCTTGCTAATTATTTCCTGAGAGAGACTTATCTTCTCAAACAACTCTCGTGTGTCTATAAATCTCTGAAAAAAATAAAAATAAATGCAATTTGCGCGTTCCCTATTCGAGCGATTTCGACGTTACATTTATCCTTCAATCCATCAAAATCAAACCCAGGAAACTTATAAACATGAAATTGGTGTTTTGTCGCTGTCATTGTAATCAGTGTTCTGTTGGTTAGTTAGTAATTTATCTGTTGGTTAATTAATTAACTGTGACTTAATTTTAATAATACCATTATTAGATCAGTGATTAAAACTATCTATCTGCACAAAAATTAGAGTATTTAATCGAATTCGGTTAAATTATTAGTGTTTAAATATTTCAAAATTGAACCAGATAAACAGAGCCGGGAATTGGCAAACAAACTGTGGAAATATTTAAATGTTCATGGAATAATTAAAAAATTATTTGTTTATCAACTCTTATTCCAAAATGTTTTAGAAATAAATTGTTTAATGCTTATAAAGCTGCTTTTAAAATAGTTACACGTACTTCGGATAAATACTTATTTGCCAATTAAATTTTTAAATACAAAAATGTTAATAAAATTACTCATAATAACTTCGTAAATTATAACGTTAATTAATTTAAAATAATCACATAACTCATGTATTAATAAATTAAATGAGCATGCCATTAAATTAATCACACAAACTGTTTAATAAAATAAACTGGCTTAGGAAGCCCTCCATTTATCCACATATTTTTATATCCATTTTGATGATTCTCACGTTCGGCAAACATTAATTTTTTAAAATATTCAACTCTCATTTCAACCTGTTTGCGCGGGTCACTCTTGGTCAGACCTACCCATCGACATGGGACAGCCATGTGGCGTGTCTTGAGTCTGTGGCGGGTTCGCAGATAGAAAACCGGTGGATAGAAAACAAACAGTACACGGCGAAACACGGATGATTGAAAAAATTAAATTTATTCGGTTTTGCCGCCAAAGACACAATTCAATTTACAAATTTATTACTCTTCTGCCTCCTGCAAACACTGACCGCAGACTTATTTGTTCACGTAGGCATTTGCTTATGTTCGTGTTTGTACAGTGGTATCTGTAATTGAATTTATCCAAGATCTTTTGTGTAGTTTATTCCAGTAACACGTCAGTAACTTATCGTGATTAACTCAAGCAGATGTATTGAAATATGCATTTTAAATATCCATTTTTAAATATCCATTTTTAAATATGCATTTTAAATATCGTAGACACAATCTATTAGGTCATCCTAGCAAACAGCATAGATGAAAGCATCTTATAAATCAAATTATACACAAGAAAATACAAGCACTCCTAAAAACAATGTTGTCGTCGTCGTTGTTGTTGTTGTGGTCGTTGTTGTTGTTGTTGTTGTTGTTGTAAATCAATCAAAGGAAACAACAACAAACAACACGCTGCGACAATCGCAAAGTCGAAAGAAGAGCTTTGCCTTTCCAAAGTCAAGCCGAGGTCAGGACACGGAGTACGTGGATGGCAAAGTGGAAGAATGTCACGGATGACTTATATTGGAGATTCGTGCCAAATTTTAAGATCGGAAAGACGAATCCATGGCGGAAGATTGCTAAGTCCAGTCGTTCGTCTTCCAAGATGGTTTAGCAGGGCCCTATCGCGGATGTCTAGATGAGATTAATGCTCCCTGATAAATAAATCTTTAATAAATTATCTCCTAACTACGAAATAATTATAATGTCTTGCTCGAGTGAAATAATGATCATATTATTCTAATTATTGTTTTACCTTAACATCTTCTTCTTGTTGTTATTATTATTGTTATTATCATCATCATTATTATTATTATTATTATTATTATTATTATTATTATTATTATTATTATTATATTATTATTATTATTATTATTATTATTATTATTATTATTATTATTATTATTATTATTATTATTATTATTATTATTATTATTATTATTATTATTATTATTATTATTATTATTATTATTATTATTATTATTTCAGAACATGGTTTCTGTTGAGAGTGAAAGTGCGCATCATTTAAACGGTTTAAACGTGGACAATTAAGAACATTAAGTCTTTGGAGAAATTGCTTCTCGTTTCCATGGCACCCAGAGGCACCAGGAAGTCTCAAGATTTCATCTGTTCACCTGTTAGCAGACGAATTTGATTGATTCAATGGATTTCATTGTTGACGCGTCAAGAAATCGGTGCCATTCGATTTATTAGCAGTCACGTGTGTGGTCTGAAACGGAAATGATTGCAATATTATTACCATAATCCTATGCCATAATAATGCGTGGAAAATTTAAATTTATAAGGTTAATTTAATTTCAATTAGTGATTTATTTAATCTTCATTTAATCGTCAAGTTTCGATAAGCTGGATTGAAAGTTACAGGCAGGTAGTTGTGATTCAACAACTACATTTAGTAACGTCACAGTCATTAAAATGTAAATTAACTTTCACGATTTGAAGATTTAAAAATTCTTCAGAACGTGAATCTTTGCCGCCATTAAACTCGAAGAGGCAGACGTCTGGGAGTATCACGGGTAACTGCATGGGTTAGGAAGCGCTGCATAAATGGAGTGATTCATGTTCTTCTCCACCTCCGCGTTAATTAATTTCTACCTCATCTGTTCGAAACTACGTTCGCTCCACGATGGGTGGTTGAATTAATGCTCCCCATTTTGTTGGTTAATTGCAGAAAAATGCGGTTGTAAATATTTTTTAATAACAATTAAAAACATATCGTTGCTTGTGTCAATCAATTGAAGGCAGAAATAAGCAATCAATAAATGATTGAAGATGTTACCTCATTACCAGCACAATAGGAATGTTAGATTACTCCATAAATTCGACACAAGATTCGCTCCATTCATTCCATGGCCGTGTTTTCGAGGGGAGCCGACGCGTCCGGCGCAAGATGCCTCGCGTCGCCTATAAAAGCCCGTCATGGGATTATTTTTCCTGCATTCCCAAAATCTCGATTCGAGATTTTTGTATTTTAGCAGCTTCCGAATACTTTCGGTTTCGACGAGGGCAGAATTAACATAAGGAAGACATAATTAACATAACGAAGACATAATTAACATAACAAATGACCTTGAACTTGACTTCCCGTTAAATTCTTTCCTCAACGATCCATCATTTCCATGCCGGGGATCGGACTTCTTCGTGTCTCCGAGTGTTTTTCCAGCTGTTAATGAGCTCCATTACCGAAGGATTTGTATTCGCAGGCGTCGCAATTGTTCGTGTTCGTGTTGTTGTCGTTGTCGTCGTCGTCGTCATCGTCGATGGACGAGGTTGATTGTTGTTGCTGCGCGACAACAATTGATGAGAAATTTCTGTCGACGATGAAATATTTCCAGACCATTCGTTTTGCATTCGAGATTATTCCCTAATCTCCTCACACCGATGCCTAAAACCGGGGATCGACTTATTTTTCATCTCCTCTTTGTCACAATTTACTCAGATTTTCGGACAAAATTTTGACTGAGCGAGGCCGGGCAAAGAGCACTTCATCATCTTCATCATCTTCATCAATTTCAGCAACTTCAACTCCCGACAACGACCTGAACTACTGAACAACTACAAGGATGATGACGATCACTTACAACCTTCTAATGTTGGCTCTTATGACCAGCAATTCCATGCAGATGTCCTCTCATTTTGACCAAGGTGGGTAGTTAGGCTGAGGTAGGAAATATTTATAATCTGCTTTAATTAAAAACTTTTATTTTTAATTTACTAACTGGCATTTCATATTCTCTGTTGCAGAAAACAATAACAAAAACAAATTAATTTCAAGCAAAAACTGCTCTTACCAAAAAAAAAAAATTAATGTATTTTCATTTCAGTTTTAAATTTTCAACATTTTCCATGTTAATGCAATGCCTTTCGAAAATAATTGCCTTGACAGAGTGTTTGGAACAGCTTATTTGGATGCCATGCCATCTCATCCCATTGCAATGAGATATTGTGTCCTCAAATGAACATTTCCGGGTTTTTTCAAGAAATTTACCGTTGATTTTATGCGCATCGTAATTACTCTACTTTCTCACTCATGTCTTTTTTATGCGCTATATAAATCCAAACCACGTCTCGACAGGTTTTTTTATTTATTTTAAATATCCGATTTTATGTGGTTAGGAGAGGCAAAACTATTGTGGAGATCAAGAAAGGAAAGATGCATATGGAAGCTGCTGAACAATCAGGCTTTTTGCTCTCGAGTGTTTGTATAATTTTACGATTACTTTCTTCCGCAACTTCCATTTCCAGGACTACTTTGGAAAGCCCCGATTATGCAGACCCACGTCATGAAATTTTGCCTTATCTAAGAAACGAAATTGTCCTCCCCTTGAGGATATTGACGACTTCTCTCAGAGCTTCCACTTTGAAGATCAAACACCATTACCCCGACGAACGTAACGAAAAGCAATAAAGGGGAGTATTTACGGATAAGTGGGAAATGTATGTAAATTAAAATGTAAATTCTACAGTGTGACTGAGAACGCTGGTCGGAGTAACCGCGAATGTGCATTATGAAGGGCCACATTCATAAAACGCAACTTTATGGTGTCCAAGATTAGATTTTCAAGTCGCTCAAACGCGGGGTTCTACCGCTCATTCGACGCTGCCCTCGTAAATTCCCTGCCTGTGATTGGACGGAGGAATTTGGGAGAACCACGTCCTGTTTGTGCAGCAGTCTGAGACGACATCAATAATCCATAATCATTTCATTTCTCAGGCAAAATTGCACGAATATGTTTCACGCCCGTCACACAAACATCTGCTTCTTTACGACGTTGAAGGATGAAATTGCAGCGAATGAGAAGCTCGGATGATGATGACGATGATGATAACGATAAATACGATGATGGCATTAATAATAATATTAATATTAACCATAATAACACTAACAAAAATAATATTAACAACGAAATTATAATAATAATAATAATAATAATAATAATAATAATAATAATAATAATAATAATAATAATAATAATAATAATTTTAATAATAATAATAAGGTAGATTGAAACCAGAAAGATATCCTCTTACGACTGAGATTACGAGAAAAATAACATAACTAAATATGAAGTCAAAAATAAATAGTATAAAAATAAATAAAAAATATAAAAAGTAATTAAATACATATTTAAACAGACAAATAAGTAATTAATAAATGAATAAACATTTAAGAGTCTGACTAAATACCAGGTTGGCAAGTGCAAATGGTAAAACAGTGTGAGATGAGATGAAACAAATGAGGGAATTATGCTGAGTTATGGTGAATCGATCACTCATGATTCAGAATCCTTCAACTCTCTACTGACCCTGATTGCCATCTCGGCGCATTCCAGCCTTTGTTGAGGATATTTGAAATCTTTTTTAAGATATATTATTGATAATATTATGATTCAACCAATATTATTATTGTTATTTATTATAATATGATATCACGCAATTGAAATCATTGCAAGATATGTCACTATTAATTATTATTTAACCAATATTTTATTGGTATTGTAATATCATATTGTGATGATATATTTAGGATATATTTGCTTCGCTCGAAGATAAGAACGTGACCTTTTAAATATTCATTTAAATATAGGCATAATTTTAAATATTTAAAATACCAGATAATTTAAAATATAAATTTTTACAAAATTTAAAATAATATTTTCTAATTTAAAATAAAAATTAAAATGTTTGAAAATTTTCATGGAGCCTACCGAATGACGTGCAGACATTTTATCGCGTGGTTAATTATTTTATTTGGAAGAAATTATAAATTCTAATATCTGAAAGAAATTTTAAATTATAATGTTTTATAATTGAAAAATTAATGATCAAAAGGTTTTCAAAAACAAATGTTTTACAATTCTTCTTCTTCTTTCCCAATTATCGTTTTAATATACCATCACATTTTTTTGTTATAATGATAATAACAATAACAATGACAACAATAACAACAACCATAATGGTGATGATGATGATAATAATAATATTAATATTAACCATAATAACACTAACAAAAATAATATTAACAACGAAATTATAATAATAATAATAGTAATAATAACAATACTGCTCTATAATTAATATTTCCTTAAAATGCAGAATTTGCAATAGACTCAGAAATGCAGCATTGAAGATATGCGAGTTGATAAGAGTTAATGAAAACTTTCCATTCTGCTCTGCACTGGAGGTCATTGAGTGACGTCACAAGACCTGACATTATTTCCGAGCGTGACCCAGTTGCATAATTAGGCCGCACTTGCAAACAGTGTTGTTGCTTTTAACTGTTCGTCGAATATTTTGTAAAATATTTTAAAGACAAAATTATTTTATAAGATGTGATTGCATTATTTAAATTTACTTGCATGTCAGTAAGAGAATCTTATTAACGATTTATATTTTTTAGCTTACAGGTTGGCGTGACAGTCGTAATGTGTCGTGTTCGAAACCCAGCCTGCTTAGCCATAAGCGCCCTTGGGAAGGAGCAAATGTAAATGGTTACAAGAAGCACCTCGGACGACTTGCATAATGCGCTAAATAAATGAAATGCAAAAATATTGTTAACAGATGATGAAAGTTCCTCTATTTCAACTACTCAGTCGCAAAATGCCAATAATAAACAACAACAACAAATTGAGCGATAATGTTTTTAAGTTGAAAATAAAAATAGAATAATAATTGCGATAACCATCAGAAAGGAATTAATAAGAATATTCGATAAAATTAACAGAATTAAAGAAACCACAGGAACAGTGGAACGTCATGAGAATAAGAATGTCATCGATTGCAATTTTTCTTCTTCGCGGAGTTTTTGAAGATCACGTGACATGGAACATGACGTGATGGCAGATTGAAATTGAAAATATTCACCGGAAGAAACTACGAATAATTACGTCATATTTTAAATTTGTAAGCGGACGTAAATTTTATGAGTAAATTGCAGTTTTTTATTTATTTCTATTTACTCTGCAAGATGCTTATTGTTATTATTGTTGCACAAAAACAATAGGCATTTACATGGATAATTAAATCTTTCTTCTTTTTTGCAGTAATTAATTAATTCGAAATGATTCAGTAAACTTGTAAAATTGTTATTGTAATAAATTATTAATAATCTCATTAAGCGATTTTAAACTTCAATTAAAGATCATTTAATAAGACTGCGATTTCTATTGTAACAACTAGAGTTATTTTTAATATATTTAAAAAATTAATAATAACTAAAAAGATAAATAAATATTATTTATATGATTAATTTATTAATTTATATATTAAATTCCGTATTTTATACAGCAACTTATTTACAAATATATAGAAATATATTTACTTCATCAAAAACCTTTTAAGCATTTCCATTACTCAGGTTTCTTTGATTGCCTAATTCCTCCGCCATCATCATCATCATCATCTTTCGAAAACAAAGGATTATTCCTTTGATCTCAATTGGATGAAATTAAGTAAAATTCCTCTCAATAAAATTATTTCTTGCTTTTACTTGAAAGCAATTTAAGCTTTTTTTGAATAAAATTAAATCAAAATTATTTGCGTTATTTTTCGTAAAACATCGAAAATATATTTAACATAATAATTAATTTTAATTATTTCCGACATTTTGTAATTTTATATTTAATTTATTTATATTTATATTGATACATAGTAATACTTATTTTGAAAAGTTATTCTTACTTTTTTATTAAAATTTCATGAATGAATGGTGAGGCCTCCTTCTCCTGGTGGGAGTTAGAGGTCTCAATCCTCAAGTGAGTCAATTATGGCGGGAAAACCTTTCAGTCGAGCAGACGAAATTTGCAGCGGAAGTAACTTGGGTGAATACAAAGAAAACGAATGAGGAAACAGCATCTTTTCGTCATCATCAACGTCACCAGCGACAACGTCATCATCATGGTCAATAGCGTAGTCGTCATCCTTGTCATCATCATCATCATCATCATCATTATCATCATAGTCGAGAGGATATCATTCCTAACGAACAAAGACCCATACGCATTGAACGGAACATCCAAGCGGTCAAGCACAACCACAACGCCATGACAACTGCACACAACTGCACACCTCTACAGCATCATCAACTGGAAGCATCTGTTTGGAGGACAACATCGGTCAAACTTTCCGCTCCCATGAATGTCTGGAAGTGGTTGATGATTGAAACGGAAGATGAGGTCAAAGTTCACCTGAAGGATGGTGAAGAATGGGGGGGTTGAAACCAGACATCATTCACCCGTTGCCACCACGTCTTCTGTCGTCTTCGTCACGGACTTGTGACAATGTGCGTGCGTTTGTGCGTGCGTGACTTAAGTCCATGCATTAGAAGCGGCAATCAGTAGATGATTGATTGAAACTTTTCTTATTGGAGAGTCGTCACTCTATCAATCGAACATGAAGATGGTGATGATGACGACGACGATGATGATGATGATAATGATGACGGTGATAATAATGGCGATGATGATGATGATGATGATGAAAGCGACTTAGGAAAATAAATAGAAAACCTTGGAAAGCAAAACTAGCATGAGTAGATTTTCTCGAAAGGGAATTTGAGAATCCAGTTGGATTGGTAGGACTAAGTGCGAAGTTGATTTTGAAAAGGTTAAAGAGAAACACATGTTTCACGCATAATTACGATCACGTGTCAGATAACTGGGTTAATAAATATTATTATTATTATTATTATTATTATTATTATTATTATTATTATTATTATTATTATTATTATTATTATTATTATGATTATTATTATTATATTATTATTATTAGTATTATTATTATTATTATTATTATTATTATTATTATTATTATTATTATTATATTATTATTATTATTATTATTATTATTATTATTATTATTATTATTATTATTATTCTTATTATTATTATTATTATTATATTATTATATTATTATATTATTATTATTATTATTACATTTTTAATATCATATTCAAGTTTGAAGTTTGTTGAATTACAGAATTCTAATAATTATTGAAGAACTTTGAAAAAATATGCAAAAGTTAAATTATATTTATAAGAATTGCATAAAAATTTTATAATAATTTAAGAACCTTAAGACAATTATACCCCGTAAAAGTCTAAAATCGTATTTACAAATTGTCCAATTATGACTATATGGATCTAATTTTAAAATTACAACAATATTTTGCTCTAGAAAAATTATTTAAAATCTTTAGTAACTCTTTAAAAACTCACCATAAAAATTTTTTATTTTAAAATATAAAATATATTCCAATCAGTTTCATACATCCTGCCTCTATGATTCATCTGGTTAAATGCGAAAATTAAAACAATTATTTTTTTTCATTTTAATGGAAGAAATGAGACGCCAGCAGTTCATTCACTTGCCATTCATTTCAAAATGCACCTGGAATTACTGAATGCACGATCGATGATGTGCATTGTTGTTGATGATGGAGTTAGATCTTCTTTGTAATTTTTTTTCGAGAGAATACGCGGATAATTGTCGTCAATTAATGCTATTAATGTGATATTGGTGACACGCATAATTTTAAAAGTTCATTTGAGTTTATTATAATATTGTAATATATTATATGTTATTATAATATTGAAACAATATCTTAATGCTGTTATTGTTTCAATATTACAATATTATATCTTATTACATCAATATTATGTATATCGTAATGCTATTATTTATTATAACGTTTTAATATATTATTGTTCAATTAGTTAAAGCTTTTATTAATTAATTTAAAGCTTTTATTCTTAAATACTTCTCCAGTTTATAGCGTCAACTTGGAATCGACAAAAAAAAAGAAGAATTTTTAAAAGTAACACATTTCCAAACACTCGATCAATCTCGAATCCATCAGAGCTCATAATGGCCCTATTCAGTCATCCAGACATCGCCATTCTAAAGCAAGTTCCACTTTTTATGTTGGAAACTATCCACCTTGCCATCCATCCATCCATCCATCGGTCTGTCTGTCCGTCTGTCCGTCCGTGTTACATGTTCATCCATCCATCAATCCATCCATCACATCATATCATCCACCAATGCCATCCGTCATTTGGGCTGAAAATGGAGTATTGGAAAGATGATTGGGCCGATTGAAAGATTAAATAAATGGAATAAATATTTTTATTTTTATTCCTTTTTATAATTCCTTCATTATTCGCTCGTCTATATGTTAATAATTTATGTATTATCTTCAAAATTGAACTCCATCAATAAAAATCACATTGTCAAGTCAAATGTCATATATAGTTATGAATATTTACGATCAAATTTAAAACATCTCAAACTTAATTTCAATTATTTATTAATTTATAATGAAACACTAATTGAATTAATTTAGAACTTCGAAATAAACTTACTGAACTCAAGAAATATAAAATCTTGGAAGAGAAGGAAATAAAATGAAGGAAACTAAAAAATAATAAAAATATTCAAAATATTGAAAAATAATAAAAACGATCACATTTAAAACATCTCAAACTTAATTTCAATTATTTATTAATTTACAGTGAAACACTAATTGAAGTAATTTAGAACTTCGAAATACACTTATTGAACTCAAGAAAAATAATAAAAGTATTAAAAAAATTATAAAAATAATAAAAACTAAAAGCAAAAAACCTAAAAAGATGGAAAAGATGGAGACGGAAAAACTAAAGGAAGCCAGGAGAGCATTCTTGACCCTTTCGCTCCGTGGCTGACAAAACAAACATGGCGGACTAAATAAGTACATCCATCAAGTACCACGTACAAAGGGAACACGTAGCCAACGCGTTCAAATCAATACACAAGGCGTGTCAAGAAAGGATACTTTTTCGCCAAAAATTCTCTCCTGGAAAAACCCACTTTCGTTTTCCAGCTCATTCCAGATCCTTCAGTCTTTCTGCCAGAGAAGATTTGTTATTATTCTCGGATTTAAGGAATAATTTTTTTTTAATTTTTAGCTAATAATGACTTCTCATGGATTTTGTGGCATCTTAAAATTACGGAAAACTTCCGTGTAGCAAAATTTGATTGTTTAATTAAAAAATAAAAGTATTTATAAAATTACGATTAATTAGATTGGTTGTTTTATTATTCAAGTATTTATAAATTACGATTAATTAGAATAGCATAATGAGGAATAAAAAAATCTTTTCTTCTGCGATAATAAATATTTCCAATAAAAGCGAATAATTTCTATTTCTAAAAATAATTTAACTTTTATATTGAAAAAAAAAGAGAAAAGATTTTTACAATTTTTCTCTCCCAAAACTCGCTCACGTGACCAGAGGCACGGAACGGAGCGACGCTAGATGTCGCGTTGAATGTAGATTTTCTTTAAATATGAGCAACACGTGCATACTCCACTGTATAGTTGTTCGTGTTGTTAATTGTGATTGTTGATGTTGTTGTTGTTGATGTTGTTGATGTTGTTGTTGATGTTGATGTTGTTTTTGATGTTGTTTTTGTTATTGTTGTTGATGATGTTGTTGTTGATGCTAATGTTGTTGAACATTTTCATGATGTTGCTGATGTCGTTGTTGCTGTGGTAGTTGTTGTTGAACGAGCGCATAAACAAGATTCAATGATGAATAAGCGGACGCCGGACCCTCGTTCATCCGTTTGTTACATTCACTCATCCGTAACTCGGTCCATCCATCTCCCAACGATTCTCATTTATTTCTTCCATTCCAACTTTCCACCCTTCCGTCAGTTTCTTCGTCTCGGGGAAATAATTAAAATATCGAATCATAATAATCATCGAGCTGAGGAAATCAATCAAGCGGAACATCCTGTCATGATTCCAACATTTCCGTGAATTCATCTCCATGTCTGAACGAACAGACTCCTGGAAAGCTATTTCCAGTTCCTGCTGAAAAAATGTACGTCTTGGAGAAATCATCCAAGCATTACGACTTGATGACGCGTTCTTTCGCGAGAGGATCATCCATTCCTCATTCTCTCTTCAAGTTGTTTGATCACCTCATCTGAAAATCTGAATTGATTTATTTATTCACTTTAATGACCGCATGATTTAAATTTCCATTTAAAGATCAATTTCACCTGTATTCTTGTTCAAAATAAAAAAAATCATCGTCATTACTCTCGATTGAAAAATAACATTTTTTTAATTTAATTTAAAAACAAACACTAAAGGTGTCACGATTGATCTTAGGTCTGCGAACAGGTGAGTTCTGTCAGTGGCAGAGTTTCACGGCCAACTGCAGCAACACGGAGGTTCTCCTGCTGGAGTCGGCATCTTATGGAAGAATGAAAGTTGGAGGGTGGGTTGATTTGGATAGACAGATGAATTAGTGAGTAAGTGAGGGAATGAGTGAGTGAGTGAGTGAGTGAGTGAGTGAGTGAGTGAGTGAGTGAGTGAGTGAGTGCACGAATGAATAAAGAAAACAATTGTTCCTGGCATGGCCCTCAATGCCATTCATGGACTTGTCTTGTGCACTCGTTAAAAGTTTTCTGTTTTTTCAACAACAAGAAAATAAAAATGTTTAAAATAATCAACTAAAAATAATAACATACATGCAAATAAAAGAATAATACAATGTAAAAAATAATGACAGAGTAAAACTTCAAACATGCCTCAGAATATTTTGGAAATTTAAAAAAAAAAAGACTTTCAATGCACTCCACATTGACGCACTGTGTCATCCTGCAATTCATCCAGCAATTCATCCAACAACTCTTCCATGTTTTAAATCATTCAGGAGGATTTCAAAAGAATTTTTTGAAGTGTAAAACCAAAAAATCAAGATTTTTGAATATATCACCTTCAACACCATCATCACTATGATAGTCATCAGCACTGTTATTCATTATCAACATCATCAACAACTACAACAACAGGTGTATAAAGAAGGACTTCAACGTTTACAACTGCTCAGCTGATGTACTACAGGTAGTTGATTGGAGTTGCTCAGGTAAACAGAGTTGTGAAATTGAAGTTGTGAAATTTTCACTGCTCGGTTTTCATCCGTGTACGGAGGAAATGACGTCATACCTCGATGTTGCCTACAGGTGCATACAGGGTAGGTTGAATTGTTTATTTTAAATAATTTATCCAAAAGGTTAAATTAATGACAATAGTAAAATAAGATATTTTAATAATTATTATTTAAACTATTTTTCTGATAAATAGTTAATTACATAAGTAAATTATATTGATATCTCATCTCGAGATGTTACTTCAATTTGGGACTTTTATTTAAGATCTTGTGGTTAATTAAATTACACGAGTTAAATAATTGTGTTGTTAAAAATGCATGATAAATACAATTTGACAATTGAGCAGTTATCGAACAATTTAATAACAAGTAAAATAAATGATGATATTATTATATTATATATTATTAATAAAAATATTTTTTCATATTTAATAATAATAAAAATTTATTGTAATTGTAATTGTAACTTCATTTATATAGCGCCATATGCATAGCGTCAGAGGCGCTTCTTGTAACCATTTATATAGCGCTCCTTCCCAAGGGCGCTGGCGGCAGTGCAGGCTGGGTTTCGAACACGACACATTACGACTGTTGCCATTACCGCCTTACGTAACCCATTCGACTAACCTTCACGCCATAATGATGTTAATAATAATAACTATATTATAGTAATAGTAATAATAATATATATTATAGTAATAGTAATAATAATATATATTATAGTAATATAATAATAATAATATAATATGTTGTCGGACTTTGAGCTACTAATTCATTTTATAGATTTTTGACAAAAAAATGAGAAATCAAAAATAAATGAAAAGTTGTTGACGTCAATTTTTTAAATGTGAAGTCATTTCTGATGTCAGCCACGCATGGTTGGGCTGAGTTGAGTTGACTAGCAATCATCTTTATCATCATCATCATCATCATCATCATCATGAATGAACGGATAAATGGACGGATGAATGAATGAATTAATGAATGAATAGATGGATGGATGGATGGATGGATGGATGGATGGATGGAAAGGAGGATGAGTAGATAAAATGGAGATGATAAAAGACGCTGGGCTTGGTTCATGATTGGACCTTTCAAGGGCAAATGATGTCAAATTTCGTCATCAAGTAACTCCATTCATCCTCTCAGATGCAATTCCTTTCGCTGCCTATGGAACGCGTGTACAATTTAACTTTTGTTATTATTGTTATTATTATTATTATTATTATTATTATTATTATTATTATTATTATTAATTATTATTATTATTATTATTATTATTATTATTATTATTATTATTATTATTATTATTATTATTATTATTATTATATTATTATTATTATATTTGAGAATAAAACTTGGTCAAGTAGGAAATGTTTTACAAGTAATAATGTACCAATGACTGCAATGATAATAAGTGTTAATTATTTGCAAATGATATTAAGATTACAATAGAATGACAAATGCATCAACATGGAGAAATGATGAGTTGAGGTGAGAGGATGACAGGATGAGGGATATCTTGGTGTGATTGAGGTAGAAATTATGCATCGATTGGTGGATTCCGATTGACGGATGAGGATCACTGATGATGATGACGTCATTGTGATGTATGTAGCCACATAACAATAATACATATATATATATAGTTAATATTTGTATATCTTATATATTTATTACTTATTTATATATTATTATCTTAATAGTTAAATTAATAATAATAATAATATTTAATAATATCATAATTTTTCAGAATTTCTTTTCGAACGCTTATAATTTATTTCCTGGAACTTCAGCGTGGCTTTCTTTATTGCTGTCTTCCCCTTTCAACGCTGAAACATTTACCGGCAACTTTTCATTGGTCCAAATGTATCACGTGACATGGTTTTTTCAAGCAATTTCTAAAATTCCGTTCATAATTATTTCGCTCAAACGGAAGACAATATTTGTCATAATGAAATATAATTGCTGTTAGGATAGTGAACAGGATTTTATTAACATTATATGGTATTATAATTAATCAACGACCTACATTATAATATGTTAATGAGCCAAATGGGGTCATGCATCTCGTTCAGAGGAATTCCTTAATCGGGGTATCACAGTGAAATCCCGGTTGCTTGGGGGCGGAGTTTGTTAAAAAGGAGCAGACGACCTCTTCAAGCGCGCGTAAAAGAGGCAATAAAATGTCCTCGTTATTACTAATAATTCAGAGACTCGTGGATGTAATGCACGGTGGATGGAATAGAGAATGACAGTGGTGATGATGATGACGATGATGATGATGATGACTTCCTCGAAGATTGGTTGGTGAAATAAATTACGACAGAGAAAGAATGTGGAATGAATGAAGGATGGAAATATTTTGGAGATTCCTTGCATCAATCATCATCACTCATCAATACAATCATACTTCAGTTGTAGTACTTTCATCGTCATCGTCGTCGTCGTCATCATCATCATCATCGTCATCATCGTCGTCGTCGTCGTCGTCATCATCATCATCATCATCATCATCATCATCATCATCATCATCATCATCATCATCATCATCATCATCAATCATCATCATCATCATCATCATCATCATCATCATCATCCATCATCATCATCATCATCATCATCATCATCATCATCATCATCATCATCCATCATCATCATCATTCATCATCATCATCATCATCATCATCATCTTTTTCTTCTTTTTCTTCTGCTTCTTCATTGCATAACTGTAATTCGTAGTCATTACATCACATTACGTTAACAGAGGAATTGTGGAAAGAAATTTTAATTTAACAGTAATAATAAAATTATAAAAATAACAAATTTTTTAATATCTTTATTTAACTTTTGGCCCAAAGGTTTTATGGAACATTCCGATAATTATTTTCTGAATAAAACAAAAATCAATAACATTATTACTAAGAAAGCATACAGTAATATAATTATTTATTTGAATAATTATCGCGTTCAGCAAAACAACCTCAGAGGAATTGCGTTCTTTTGTGCTTAATCAGCCGAAACAGCGCCTCACAATTAAGCAACATTAGCGCTTATTCCGCATCACGTGATGATCTATTTTTATCCTCGATGAGAATGGCGCATGATGGAGTTCAAATGCAGGAGTTCTTGGCAAACGAGAAGTTTGCATGGAGAAGCCGGAATTGGTTTAAGATGGAAAATATTTTTGTGTCATGGAAAATATTTTGAATTGGTTTAAGATGGAAAATATTTTTGTGTCCTGGAAAATATTTTGCATCACAGTTATCACATATGCATTCTCATCATATGCAGATTTAGAGTAGAAGTTGAGGTTTAATTAATTGAATAATTATTATTAGTTGACTTATTTATTTAATAATTATGTGTTTTTTTATTTATTTAATAATTATTTGTTTTTTTTCCGAATGATCAAATATTTAATTTTTTGTTTCCTTTATCGAAAAGCATGGTATAGATTTGAAAAAAAATCAATCAAAATCTCTAACCAATTTTTAAATTTAACAAAGTCATGTTTTCAGATATCAAAAATTAATAAATTGACTTTAAAATCGAGAAAAAATATGCTCTAATTTGATTTTATCTCCAGTGGAACAGATCCATGCATTTGGAACGTGCAAAACTCCGTCACTGTTGTTCATCCAAGCATCTCAATCGGGGTACTTGTCCCTTCAAGTCTCCACTGGCCACTACTTTCCCCACGATTCTGATCCTCGTCTGGGCGGCTTCATATCCGACTCAAAATCGTGTGGCTGGACGCTGACCGCTTCCAAAGGGCATCGAATCTTGCTTTCCATGTTTCGCTTCCAGGATCCAACAACATTTCCAAACAAAACCAGCCACCTCCGAGACAGTCAGTCGCTCTTTTCAAAACACGAAATTCGCAAACTCGATTCCTGTCGCCAGGTGGCCATCGTTCGCGACAAAACTTCCGGTAGAGAAACGCGCGCATGCGCAGAAGGTGACCAGAGAACGGAAAAGATTTTTCTCTCGGATGGAAGTTCAGTCGATGTCCTTGTTATTTTGACGTCGTCAGGATCACGTGTCAGACACCTGATGAAATATCAAGGTTTTTTTGACTCCTTTCAAAATCCTTTTAAGCCGGCCAATTAATAATTTTACTTTAAATGTTTTTATTACTTTTTTCAAAATTTGATTTGCGGAGTTAATATAGAAATTATTTCGAAATGTGTTACTGTGTGAATATATCGACTACATATTGTAAAGAGATTTTATTTAATTATTGATTTAGTAATAATATTGAATTATTTTAATATAATACGTAAAATATATTAATAATAAACTTTTGACGGACAGTTTAAAATTGAAGAGAATATTTGATATTCAGTCACCGGTTGTTCGATTCCATCATTTGCCGGAAGTCACGTGATGGTCATCTCGCTGACGTCAGTGCATGTCCTGTGCAATTCAACTGGAGAAAAGTGGATACTCACCTGTCTTGAGAGCAGTTGGACAGGTGTGGTGGGGTCGTGCCCTCATGTCGATGTCAATTCAGGTTGTATGAACTTGACGACTCTGTTGAGATTCACTTCTAACATTCATTATTCGGCTGACCACTTGCTATTGCTGCTGAATTTGAATTGAATGAATTAGTAATTATTTTTAAGAATAAATAGGAATATTACTATTTTATTCATTAGTAAAACTTTAAGGGCTGATTTTTTAAACTTTGTTACGAAAATCTTAGTCTCTTAAAATTAGTCAGACAATTTATGTTATTGACCAACCATGATATTAATCCATATGTGATATTGAAAATTTGAGATATAAGAATATTAAAGCTGGGAACCTTGGCAACAATAAAGCTGTTTGAAAGAGAAGCTAAGTCTAAGGAATGTTGAAGCCTTTTAATTCCACTCATCAATGATGGAGTGATTGGTCGAGAAGTGACCTTAGTGAAAACTTAAGTGATCGCTCAATTAATCACTGAATTAATTAATCTAATAATCGATATTCTGATTGATCACTTACTCGATTACTTAATTGATTACTTCCATTATTTTGGTGCAAAATGTTCTGAGAATGCAAAAATTTTGAAATTCTATTTCGCACAACTCTCATCTTTGTAGGGAGTTTATCGATTGTTTATAAAGAAAACAAAATACCATCGCTATGACTTTTGTTTTGTCCGAAAGAATAACATTTGTCGACAAACATAAAAGAAATATTTTTGGATAAAATATTTGCGCAAAAGTGAATAATATGAACTAAAAGAAAATTCTGGGAAAGTTGCAACGCACGTGATCATTATTGCTAATAATTATGAGGCTTATAATATCAATAATAAGTTAATTGCACGAATAAGTTTATTAAGTTGTAATAAAATTGCTTTAAAATGAAAATAAAAATGAAATATTTATTGATTAACTAGCAGACGATCAAAGTACAGCCAGCATGTGGTCAACAATCACCAGTGAGTGGAAAAGTCCAAAAGGTTTTAATTTCTTTTTTAAATAAAATAAAATTAAATAAATAAAACTGTGAAACAATTTTTATTGTTAAGTCCCAATTTAAATTTGCAATTAAATAAATTCTAATTAATTCTAATTAAAATTTTAAACAAAACATGTTGAATTTTAATTTTATTCACCAGGATTGACTCTTGTCATTTGCTTGGGAGTTTTACTGGGCGTTGCAGTTGGCATGATGATGCTGTCCTTCGCCATCTGCCTCATCAAGCAGTTAGTTTTAATTTTATGTAGCCAAGGTCACCGAGAGAAATATCGGGTCACCAAGCACAACTGTCATGGCTCCCTATAATTTATCATTATGGTAGTGAACAAGCAGAAAATGATGTCAAAACTCGGTTAAAAATTGCCAGGCCCTTGAGCACTTGCCTTATGCCCTGTCTCGGCTGCCTTGTGTGTAGTTAATATTTCGAATATTTAATCTTTATTCAACTTTGTTTTCTTGCTAGATGAATTAATTCAAAAGTGATGTTTCATTTCCGATTATTGTATTGGGTTTGACATGAGTTCAACGATGATGATGATGATGATGATGACAATAATAATAATAATTATAATAACTAGCAATATTCGTAATTAAAAACAATAACAACTTTCATTTTATTAAAACATTTTAATAACGACACACTTCTCATTGATAAACAAACAAAATATTAATTAAAAATAATTAAACATATTTAAAATATTTTAAGAAAGCCGAGGTGCATATCCGACGGAGAACGTCCAACGGACATGGAACTCTACGAAGAATCGAGCGGAAGTCGATTCTGTCCGATGAGGTTCGCATCTTCAGCAGGCCAACAACTGTCAGACAACACCAACCTGCGCGAACCAACCTACTGGGACCACTGTCTGGGCACTGACAAGTGCTCGTTCGGACAAGCACCCTCGAAGAACTCTTTCACTCCGACGTGGCAACAGAAAACAGATTCCAATCACCCGTCCTTCCAGTCCGGTTCCATAATGTCCAGTGGAATCAGCAAGTCTCACAGAAATCCCCTCCTAAACAACTCGATCTCAGACGTCGACCGCATCCAAAAAACTTACTGCGACGAGCTCAAAGTCGACGACATGTGTCCGGATGTTGTCAGGGCGCCCAGCATTCATCCGGCTTTCCAGACGGTCCTTTACACCGACAGTCCTGCATCTTGCTGGACTGCCAAGGTCTACGAGAAGTCTCAACAGTGCACGATGGAAGATGACCATCATCTTCCTCCTCCTCCTCCGCTATGTAGTTGCTCCAATTGACTGATTGTTGTCGTCGTCTGTCGCTCATTGTTTCGTTCGAAATGTTTGTTGCTAGCGGGTCGAGCTTGTCTCGGAGATTGTGTTGCGTGGAAGGAGAAAATTGAGGATATAATACTGATGTGGACGAAATAAGAATTTTAATTCTCAAAGAACATTAATGTACATTAATAACTCGTTAATGTTATTCGATTAAAATGCGATTAAAACTACAATGCGACGAAAAGATTGGTTATTTTTTGTCATTAGATTTGTATTATTTCACTGGAAATAATTTCCTGCTGAAACTGTCTCGAGTGAATTTTTTGCAGAATTAAAAAAAAATTATTAACAATTTGAATAAAATTTTCGATTGTTTAAAAGTTACTTAATAATTTAAAAGTGTGACGAGATTAAATGGGAATTAAAAAGTTTAAAATTGTACTAAATATTTATTTTATTAATAAATAATATTGTCAGCCAGCAGGGCAAGAAGATAATAATTTTAACCTTCATTATTTTAAAATATTAATAATTTTAATTTTAGATTATTTTCTCGAGGAACACAAATGAATACCATAATTAAATGGACTTTTTTAAAATAAAAATAAAAATAATGTAAAACATTTAAATCGACAAAAGTTATGCTGTGATTGAATACAAAAAAAAACAACATTTCATGAACAGAAAACATTACCAAGAATATCTAGGGTCCAGAAATTGGAAGCTGATGCGAATCCTAAATCAATAAAACTGAAACAACTTTTTGAACAGAAATTTCCAAGAAATTTAACAAATTAAACACTTTAAGCAATTCTTTTTCTATTTATTTCATAACAAACTACTTTCCGCTTCAAGCTATTTAAAATCATTTTCTCCAAATGACTAGATAATATTAAATAAATTAAAATTAATTAATAAATAAATTAAATAAATTATTGTTGATAAACATTATTATTAATATTAATATAACGTTATTAGCTTGTCTTTAGTTGATCCCATCCAAACATTATGAAAGTGTTGACATCCTGCCATCTGTGGAGCAAACATAAAATAAAACATTAATGAAACCACTTCCTCCGAATAGATTATCCATATCTTTAGAAAAAAAGAACTTATTATCTTTGTCAACATTTATCCGAATGTAATCCTTTATTTCTCATTTTAGAGAGAATATTAAAAATATTTCAGCATCTCAATCCTCATCATCGCTGTCACCATCATTGTCATCGTTATTGACATCATCGTCATTGTCATCATCATCATCATCGTTACCCTCATCATCAGCATCGGCATCGTCGTCATCATCATTGACATCATCATTGTCATCGTTGTCGTCGTCGTCGCCGTCGTCATAAGGACCGCATTTTCGAGAAGACAATCCCAAAGAACATCCGAGTGACGACAGCAACTGGTCCGTTGTTCTTAAATGAGACGTCTCCTCTTCAGCTCAACAGTTGAATGGATCGCATCCTAATTGCTCCCCAGTTGCTGATAGCTGACTGCTTCAAAAAAATAAAAAAAAATAAAAACTGGAAATCTACTTCGTCCTCGGGGTATGGAGATTCTGGGGGTTTAATCTAATTTTGTTTCAAATTTATTCTCAATTTTAGTCTAATCTTTCTTCATCTCCAAAAGTAAAGAAAAAAGCACGAAATAAAATAAGTCAAATAGGAATTTTTCAACGAAGTCTTCGCCTTGGGTGGTCTCTCAGTGAGCGATGCATTTCCAAATCATTGAGTTTCCTTCACAGTCAAATGAAACTCCAATCAATTTCCAAACCTTGTCTTCATTTACCATCCATCCATTTAACGATTTAAGTTAATTAAATTATTTCATATTAATTGATTAATAATTATTGTTTAATCACTAATAATAATATTTAATTTATAAAGCGCCATGTGCGTATCATCAGAGGCGCCTTGTGTCTTCGCTGTCCCATGAAGTCCCGAAGAGGTGGGTCTTCAGGTGGCGTTTGAAGAGCACCAGGGATTTCTGGGCTCTGACGGTGGAAGGAAGTCTGTTCCAGTGTGAATCAAAAATAACACCGAGGAGCTTGAGGGTAGTAGAGGAAGGAAGGAGGGTGCCAGCGATGCTTATAGAGAGAGGAGGCGACAGAGTTTTGAGGCGATTGGGTGTAAAAATAAACATAATTTCAGATTTTTGAGGATTCAGTTGGAGAAAGTTAACGAGATGCCAATCATTGATGGCATCCGTGCACCTCCCAAAATTCTCGAGTTGATCGGAGATATTATGGCTGGAAAGAATAGAGCAAAGACGTATTGATGGAAGGATATGTTGAAGTTAAGAATAATGTTAGACAAAAGTGAAGTATAAGTTCATATATAAGACAGAGCCTTGAGGAACACCGGCAAGTAGTTCAACTGGAGGGGAGGAGTGAGCGCCTAGTTTTACATATTGGGTTCTGTTGGAAAGGTAAGATTGCAGCGAGGAGAGTGCAAGGCCTTCGATTCCAAAGTCAGACTGAAGTCTCTCCAACAATATCTGGTGGTTTATGGTATCAAAGGCAGCCGAGAGGTCGAGTCCGACCATCACAGCGCAATTGCCCTTGCCACAGATGTCGGTGAGATTGTTGAAGATGTGTAAAAAGGCTGTTTCTGTAGAAAAACCAGGTCTGTAGGCAGATTGGAGAGAAGAGAAGTTAGAGGATCCTGTGATACGGGGTCGAATTCTGGAGAGAATGAGTCTTTCTAGCAGTTTTGACATGGTAGAAAGGCTGGAGATGGGTCTTTAAGTGGTAGGCAAGCCTGGATCGAGGCTTGGCTTTTTTAGAAGGGGAAGGACCTGGGCCCTCTTGCATATGGACGGAAAAGTGCCAGTACTGAAAGAAAGGTTTGCTAGTTTAGAGAGGATTGGGGATAGAATTAGAGCGAATTTCTTGAGAAGAGGAGTAGGGAGAGTATCGAGAGGATACTTTATGGGCAGTGAGGGAATAAGCTTGAGAACCTCTTCCGAGGACAGGCTTTAGGACTGAGATTGGGATGCCTGAGAATTGCCTGGCTGGAAAAGATGAAATGGTTGATGAGGCGAGGGTATTGGCGATTGATTCGTGGATTTTGGTAATCTTTGAGATGAAAAAAGAGTTAAAAGAATTGACCAAGTTTGAACACTCACCGTCGGCATAATATTGAGGAGGACGCTGTGAAGCAGTTTGTGAAGAAAGCGCCACATGGAACGGGGATTTACATCAGACTTGAGTTCTTCCTTGATGGAGGAGGCCCTTGAGTTTAGAATTGCAATCTTGGCTGTTACCTTGGCAGACTTGTAGAGTTGCCTGGCGACGTCATTGCGTTGACGAAGGTAGCGACGTTCCAAGCGCCGGCAGTTTTTCTTTGCCTCGATTGCTTCATGAGAGAGCTGGTAATTAGGTTGGTGACCGACTCGAGTGGAAAACTTTTTGATTTGGGGCGTGTCTGTTGAGGAGCTCTTCTAGAGATTTATGGACCTGTGTGGCAAAACCGTCAGTGTCGAGATCGCTGATTAGGAGTTCTTCATAAAGGCGAAGAAGGTCTTCCTCAAAAACGTCCAAGTTGATTCTTCTGAGGCTGCGGCGATGAATGATGCTGGTGGAGGTTTGTCAATGGAGATATTGAAGGAGGTGAGGTGATGATCAGAGTAGGTAACTTCATTTATTTCTATATTGGAGACGAGGCTATCGTGTGTTAATGGGGTGATGAGCAGATCTAGCGTGTGGCTAGAGTGAGTTGGAGAAGTTACATGTTGGAGGAGTCCATGGGAGTCGATCAATTTTTCTAGATGTTCATCAACGATGGTACCTGAACCAGCGGCGTTGAAGTCTCCACAAATGATGAAAAGTAGGTTGTGGGAAGAAATAAACTCGATAAGGTCTTCAAATTCTTTTAAGAAAGATGACGTGAATTAAACCTGAAAAAATTGATTTTAGCCCATTAACTTGAATATGCCAATAAATAATGCTTAGATTTATGAAACTCACTCCGAGTGGTTTTATCTATCGATGCTTTTATTTGATTTAAATTTTAATTAATACCTTTAAGGATTATGATTGACTTATTATAATTAAGATCGATTTATTATAATTAAGATTAACTTATTAAAAGCGACGATTGTGAGTTGGCTTAACTAATTTGAAGCAAAATTTCCACAGAGTGCCCAACAAAGTTTAGTCAACTTTGGCTGCAGCGGGTATGTAATTTTAAATTATCAAATTATCATCAACATCATCATAATCGACATCATCATCCTTCATCATCATCATCGTTGTCATCAAAAAGTTTTAATATAAATCAATAATATGGCTTCTATAATGGTCAGCAACTTTGATCTAACGTCATCATCGTCACCGTCATCGTCATCAACATCGTCGTCATCATCATCATCAACAAGAAATATAAAGTCAGAAAATGCCTGATTTGAAATGCATTGCGAAGGAGATGACCACGTGTGAGGCCAACAAACGGCAACAGGTGTTTTCTTTAATTGGATGCAGAGTCAATTTTTCTCCCGCCCATTCATCATGAGTGCCATGAATATCTTTACATACGAATGGAGCAACAACTTGTACGATTACACTTATTTGTTGTTGATGTTGCTTGTAGTCGTTTATAATAAATAATTGCCGAAATAAGGCTTCGTAATGCAACATTCGATACACAAGATGTGCAAATGTTGGTCTTTAAAATATAAAGTTGATACAAAGTCATATTGTGAAGACAATTCGCCTAAAAGATGATGATTTCATCTCCTGATGATATTTCACCTCTTGATGATGATTTCATCTCCTGATGATGATATTCATCTTCTCAGTTTCATTCCAAGGACAACTTTTGAGCGGAGGAATGGAGATTGTTTCATCAAAGTTCAGACGTGGATCCTTATCTTTTGCCCTGCTTTCCTACTCTGACAGATTTATGTTGACAACATTTGTTCCTGTCGTTGTAGTCTCAATAACACCATTTATTTCAAGCTATTATTATTATTATTATTATTATTATTATTATTATTATTATTATTATTATTATTATTATTATTATTATTATTATTATTATTATTATTATTATTATATTATTATTATTATTATTATTATTATTATTATTAATTATTATTATTATTATTATTATTATTATTATTATTATTATTATTATTATTATTATTATTATTATTATTATTATTATTATTATTATTATTATTATTATTATTATTATTATTATTATTATTATTATTATTATTAATTCTTGGAAGAATTACGAGAGGTGGATCAATTGCTCCTACCTTCAAACTTCCGCCTCTGAAGATCATAAAAAAGACTATTTTTATATTTAACTATAATTACGTCATCACATCCATAATTACAATTACGTCATCACGTTTAATTATAATTTCTTTCTAAATTCTCCTCTTTTTTCCGACAAGACAATGGAAGCCATGTTTTATGACCATGTGGAGCAGGCTGTGTCTCTCACTGTGCTCTTTAAATAAAAAAGCCAAACACAAAAACCATAAAATTCTGCTTAATAAAAATGTAATAATCCGGATTACAGAAAAATTAATACAAAATTATAATAAGTTAAACATTGAATTAGCTTTAACAATAGTAAGACTAATGATTGTGAAAAACGCAATAATAAGAGATAAATTGAAAAAAAATTCGTTATCAAAAAAGTTGTCCCCTGTCGTGATGGAATGAAGACGGATTGAGACATCTTTGAGTTGAGACAACAAGGAATGAATCAAACCTGCTTCTGTGATGCAAATATTACTCGCCATAATTTCAAAAATTATTAATTTAATATTGTAATTTAACTTTCTGCATAAGACGTATACATTCGAACGACAAAAATAGATTTATATTTATAGACAAATATTAAATTTGAATAAAAACTGCTTTCATTGTTGTCGTTGTGGTGGTTTCAATAAAACCCATTTTTGTTCTAACTTAATGCTTACGGTATATTACATGTAATCAGTTAATGATTACATTATTCATGTAACGCATTTGCATGCATTTGAATTAATTAAGTATAATTTATTCACGACATGTTGAGGGTGCTTTGGGATAATGTTGCTTAAAAGGAGATCAAACTTCCACTGGAAAGTTAAAATGGAATAAAATTCTTTCAACCTTAAATTTGGTTTTAACAAATTATTTGAAAATAATTTAAAATACTTGTTTTAGATGTTTTCTAAATGGAGCTTTATTAAAATAATAATTTAATTAAGAAATTTTAAGTAAAAGTTTTAAATTATTACGAGTTTGTTCCTGAAAGCTAATCATCTTTAATGACGCACTGGGAGGACATATTTTTATATGTTTTATAGAATATTATATTTACATATTTGTTATTAAACAATTTAATTTAAAAAAATAATGCACCTAATATATTTCTTTCCGTTATAGCGTAAATAATTTTAATTACCTTTGTGTTTGGTTATGTCTGTGTTCCCCTGTGTATGTTTGTGAATGTCTGTGTTCATCTGTGTATGTCTGTGTATGTCAGTGTTCATCTATGTTCCCTACGTTCATAATCATCAGCATCATCATCATCATCATCGTCATAATCATCGTCATCGTCATCAATCTTCAGCCACATTAAGAGCACTGAAGAATGGACAGAAAAAATGATGCTAAGGAAAAGCGACAGGAAGAGAGATTGAGTGACGAAAAGATGAAGGACACGGAAGTAAGGTTTTGACTGGAAGAGTGAACGTGATGGATGACATGTGTTGCTCCAACAACAAATTCTTGTTGCGGTTTTGTTGCTGTTTTTATAATATTTCGAGATACTACTTTGTAATTCGTTGAGAATGAACAATTCTAAATTTTAAACTAAAATTTATAAAAAATAATCAACATAAAATTTTTAATTATAAAGTATAGTTTAAAATTAATTTTAATAAAAAAAAATTAACTTAAAATTTATAATTGTAAAGAATATAATAAAAAAGGCTCTTATTAATTGTTGTTGATGTCTTTGCCATGTTTATGAAATATTAATAATCAAGAAAATGATAAAAAATAAATAAAAATAAATTCAATCGAAACGACATAGGCCTGTGAACAGACGCACATTAAGTCATGACATTCTATTAAGAAGGTGAAATAAAGCAATGAGGTTATGACTTCGTGGGGACTTCAAAGCCACCCAGAAAGAGATACCTCCCCAAAATGGGTGCCCAATTACCCCGAATTCCTCATCATTCGCTTTGAGGGCTGCAATCCTTGGTTTAAAGTGTTGCTGATAATGATGTTTTGGTCTTTGATGAAATAGTAATGATCAATCAACTGTGGATGAACATTTCTGTGAAATTCTCTTTGAAGCTCTGCGTTCTGATGTGTCCATTGCTTTGGCTCATTAGAAATTTAATTGCCGTTATTATTAATTATGTTATCGAATGAGTGAGCATAATTATATTACATTATCTTTTATATTATCATTATTGAATGATACTTAAGCAGTGTAATATTAAGTTGCATTTCATCGTTAATTTAACTTTATTATCGTTCATTAATAAGTGTTAAAAACATTTAATACCAATGTTAATTGTTGATGATGATGATGATGATGAAGATGACGACGACAATGATAATGATGATGATGACGATATTGCTGTCAGGGAATCCTTCGCACCAGCGAAGTTATTAAAAACTCTCCAGAGGACAGCAGAATGTCCGAGCATTAAATAAACCGGAATATGTAAGATGGGCCTTCATGCGTCTGCTTTTTCCCGCGCTTGTGGCTTTGAATTCTGCTAAGCTGCTGTCTTGCTGCAGGAGCTGGAATTTCACTTAAATGATGAAATTTATTATTTTGCATTATTTGTAATTGAGACATTATCATATTCTCATCATGAATATTTCACAATTAGTTTAAAAACATTCATGAAAATATATTGGAATTAAGCTTGAGAATTTAAGCTAAAAATTACTAATTAACAATAAAAAAAATAAATAATAATAATAACAACAATGAAAATGAATTACAACAAAAATTATTCTGAAATTTATTGAAATTATAAATTCAATTAAATAAAGAAATTAATTAATCAAACCAGTTAATTCGTAAAAAATGTAAATATTCTTTAAACTAATAAATCGTATTATACTAAATTAATTTATGCTAAAATAAATTAAATTACATCATAATAAATAAGATTTAATCAAATATTTTTAATAATTTACAATTAATTCTTTTCTTTGATTCTCCGAGATGTATCGTAAAATATAACATTTCCGGAAATTATGAGAAAATAAAGTAAAAAATTCAGAGCATTTGATTAAGTTTTATTTCACGGAAGATTAACTTTGAAGAATTTATGAAGAAACATTTTGTGAAATATTTTCGAAAATTATTTTTTTGTATCGGAATTTTTTTTCTGACAAAAATCGTAGTTTGGAATTTTAATTTAAAATTCTTGGCTGAGAAGTCAACTTTTAAATATTGTCGGCATCAACGTCCTGAAGAAAAGAATCAATGTTTACGCCACCATCAGGGTTATCATCAGCACAACCACCACATGATCATGAATATCATCATCATCGTCATCGTCATCACCATCATTATCCATCATCATCAGGACTTTAGCGGGTGGCACCAAAACTATTGACATAATAAAATACAATGATAACTTCCGACATAATATGAAGGTGCGATAATCATTGCGCAATCATGACATTATGAAATCATTAAATTACGATGATGACTAACAACAACAACAATAATAATAACAATATGTCTATTGATGAAGCGCCATAAGAGTAAGAGTAAACCATTTGCATAGCGTCTCATTCCGGGGCGCTTTTTTTAAGTTGGGTTGCGAACACGTTACGTAAGACTGTTGCTTTTACAGTCGTTCGCACGAATGCTACCTTATAAATGAATGAAATAATGATTGAATGATGTAATGAATGAATGTTTGAATGATGTAATGAATGAATGAAGTAATGACTGAATGAAAGAATGAATTTTTCGTATTTATTATTATTATATTTCCATTTTTTGAGTGTCTTATGCTTCCGAATACTATGTGAAAGCACTTCTAGTCGATCCCCCATTTATAGTGTCTGAGGGCGCTCCCTGGCAGTTCGGGTTGGGTTGCGATCAAGACTTAACGACTGTTATTATCGCTGCAAAGATTAGAAAGCTAATCGTTCGACCAATCTGCACTCCATGGACGAATGTTCAACTTGTTTACAACATCAACGAAATGCGGTTCAGCTTTTTTAAATGGAATGCTTATATTGACCTCTTTTTATTTTTATTTTTTTTTTTAATTTTGCTTTGAGAGTCGCTTTCCGAAATCGCGGATGAAAACAATTATCTCACTGTTAGATTGCTGATAACATATTATATAACATATTATTGATTGCAGTCGCATCATCAAATGAATGTTGAAGGAATGACCAAGTGTGGATCTGGTGACAGGATATCGCATGATTTCACCATTTCGGCATCAGTATAAAATCGGAATTTTGTCCATGTTGTTTAGGATTTAGGTAAAAACTTACATTTTGAGTTTTAAATTTGAATTATTTATGTTTTATTTTTGTTGTTGTAAATCTAACATTTCACAGATATGGAGGTGGAGGCTATCTACTTGTCTCTGGCACTCGAATTCGTAAGTAACGATATCTTTTTAATTCGTGATATTGAGTTTCAAATTTAAATTATTTCTATAAAAGCCTATTATACTATTTGAAAATTGTAGGCCCTGGTTATACCCAGTGGGTGTCCGCTGACACTCAATACACACCTCCCGGTCTTGTTCAAGTCGATAAATTGGACCTTTGGTTATTTTTATTAATAATAAAAGCTTTAATAATAAAAATTGCACCATGTTTGACTTCGAACTCAAACCAAACTACCATGTCGGGCTCAGACGAACACGTTTCCATCATTGAGGGGCAAATTTTGAGCAAAGAATATGAAGATTTTCTAGCAGCTGCTGAATCCAAGAATTCGTAGTTTATTATAGCTGACAATATAGTAATAATAAATAAATACTAAATTATATCTTCATTAACCTTTTAATGGTTCCAACATAGACCCCGTTTAAAAGAAATAATTTAAAATACTTTGCAACGGATTTTAACTATTATTTTCCATAATTCCTGACGATTGTAATAGCTCTGTTAAGGTTTTCCTGTAGTTAACATAAGAAGAATGGGGGTTAGAATTTGAGCATTTATTGTTATTCGGTTAAAATTAATAAATTAATATAGCAGTTCGAAAACATATTTCTTGTTCATATTACTATAATACTTCTACTATTATCGTCACTGGTCGAGTGATTAAGTCTTTCGCTTTTCTGCATTTTTTTTTAACCAAAATTAATAAATTTTCTTGGGAGTTAGTGATTGATTTAGTTTTAAAAATAAACCACAGATTGTGACAAAAACGTTTGCCTTGATTTGAGGCATGTCTTTTTTTTTTATCTTTTTCCAAAGTTTTTTTGGAAAATATTTTAAATTTAAACAAAAGAATATTGTAATAATGGAAATAAAGTTATTAAAAAACATAAATTTGCAAAATATAAAAACTATTTAATTTTTTAATGTGCGGATTTTGCTAAAGCAATTACATCTCCCCCATCCATGTCCGCATTAATCAGTTTCGAGGACGTCTTTTGTGGATGACTCGTAACAAGTAACAACAATAATAATAGTTACAGAATAACAATCATGATTATAATCATTACAATGAAAATATCAAAGAATTCTCCAAAATAATTTTCATCACATCCAGCTGGTGTGAGTGCTACATTTCATAATTTCCATGTTTTTAGAATTTTATGAGAGGAAGGATTTTAAAAATTTTAAGAAAAAATGAACATTTCTTTAGGCATGGATTTAGATGGCATCATCGTCTGGGTTTTAAGAGAACAAAATCCACCATCATCACTACCACCACCATGACGATTACATCATAACCATCATCGTCATTACGATCTCATTCAATTTATTGATCTGATATTAATTTCGTTTTGTTTTGCGTACAACTTGTAAGTTGTTAATGAGTCTCTTTGAGTTTCCTTGAGGTTGAATGATTGGTGATCTTTTATGTTTTAATATTTTAATTTTTTAATGTTTTAAATTTTTAATGTTTTTGTTATCAAAGTATTTAATTGAATAAAATTGCTCTAAATTGTAAAAAAAATTCTTTCCAGATTAATTTAGATTTGTTTGCCTTAATTTGCATAATTTGTTTCAGCATTTGAAATACGTCAACGAATCCTTGTTGAATTGAGTAAAGATTAATCATGTCACCAAAATAACCAACATTGGGTTGGCTGAAGCCTTATGAATATTAATTTAGTGTAGTTTATTTATAACTAAAAACAACGAATAAATAAGAAATTATTTAAATAATTTGACAAAAATTGTTTAATTTTCATCCTCAGTTCAACAGCTTTCAAGGTCAAACACCAGTTTACTGAGCGTAATTATGAAGACAATTATTATGACTTTCTGGATGAAATTAAACGAGCAAATGCACAAAAAATTAGTTAAATTATAACAACAACCAATAATAATATTTTTAATATTTTTAATATTTTAACAAAAACTCATTCCATCGTAGCTCTTAGCGCGATTGCAGAATTGATCGTGAGACTGATTATCTTATATAATATATTAATATTATATTATAATAATATTATATATTATAAATTAGAGTTTGAAAAATTATTGAACGCCTTCTTAATGCTGGTTGTGTGTCAAAATGTGACAAATTCATGAGCATCTCAGTCTGTCTTCGTTCCGGAAGTGACCTTGAGATATTCATCATCAGCAACCTCTAATCAGTTTCCTGCATAATTATAATTTATTGTCAGTAATAAATAATAAATTTTTTTTATAAATCTTTGTTGTTGGTTCCATTTAATATTATTTTATATTATAAAATTAGCATGTTATTAAAAGTGTTTGATTAATAACCTCAAAGTTACGGAAATGTTATGGCAATTGAGTTATTAAAATATTAATATAATTATTAATATAATTTAAAAGAACCTGAATGGCTCTACCTGGTGAATAGAAAACACCTGGAGGAATGAAAGCGGATTGTTGAGGCTTAAAACGGATTTGTAATACTTTACTTCAGGTAATGACACATCTGTGGTTCAAGGTTCTCAACGTGTGACCTTTGACTTGTGCGATGCACCAATAAATATTAATACTTATAATATATTAATACTATTAATGTAATGGTCGTGATAATGACAATATTATTAGCAATAACAATATCAATAATAATAATAATAATAATAATAATAACAATAACAATAATAATAAAAAAATAATAATAACAATAATAACAATAATATTAATAATAATAATATAGTTTAATAAATATTATCACGTATAACCACAGTTCCATATAGCGCATGTAGTAGCTCATTTGCAGTGCTGACAACCGCCAAATCTCGTTAGCGACAGACCATCCCGGCAAGATCATCTCCGCGGTAAGAATCCACGTCCTGCACCGTTGCGAGTTTTTCCAGCTCCGTGTTTTGCTGGTTCGTTTGTCCGTTGGAACTAATGGCGATTTATGTCCTGCTTGCATATCGTGCCAAGCGAATCTTATCTGAATTATAGGCTGGGGTAGAGTACCATGCTTTTTAATGCTGTCAGTCTGTCCTCCTAAACGCGAATTATACCACCTGTCACACCGCCTTGCCTTGTAAATGAGATTTAACGAGCTGGCATTATTAAGTATTGAATATTTTATTTTATTATTATTATTATTATTATTATTATTTCGCTATTTTAAGTATTGAATATTTTAATTTTTAATGTTATTTTGTTAATTTAAATGTGCTAAAAAGAAAATGATATTGAAATTACAACAACAGTAACAACCATGATGATGATGATGATGATGATGATGATTATTATGGTGATGGTGAAAATAGTAAATAACATTAAATTTATTATAATAGTAATATTATTATCCATAATTAAATTTAATATTAATATTTTAATGATATTTATTATTAATACTTTTAGAATAGAATAATTCATAAATAAATGGTTCAAACTCCGTCATCATCCTTTAGAATCAATGTGTTGGGTTTTTTTGTGAAAAATTTCTTATTCTTCGAAAAGAATTTTAATTTAATCTTCAAAACGATTTTCAAATTTCTTGCCTCATTTTTGAGAATGTTAAATCAATTTCTTAAATAAGTTCAATGATTTTATTGCTATAATTTGAGACAAATGTTCAAGCCATCGTCACCATTATCAGCACAAACATCATCAACAACATCACAACATCACAACATCACAACATCACAACATCACAACATCACAACATCACCAACATCACAACATCACAACATCACAACATCACAACATCACATCATCACCAACATCATTATCACAACCATCATCACATGTAAGTAAAGGACATGAAAGTCTTGCAGGTGTTTTCCTGTTTGTCCACGTGACAAGATCACGTGTTCAAAACATTTAAACAACCGCAACACTTTTTTGTTTCAGTGTTTTGTGAAGTTAATTGGTATATCAAAATAATGTATTTTAAGTTGATTATCAAAATAATGTATTTTAAATTGATTATCAAAATAATGTATTTTAAGTTGATTATCAAAATAATGTATTTTAAGTTGATTATCAAAATAATGTATTTTAAGTTGATTATCAAAATAATGTATTTTAAGTTGATTATCAAAATAATGTCTTTTAACTTGATTATCAAAATAATGTCTTTTAATTTGATTATCAAAATAATGTTTCTTAAGTTGATTTTCAATTTTAACGACATACCATAATTTAATATTCATTGAAATAAACAAAACAATTTGTCAGAATTCCAGCAAAAACCTGAAATTTTTGAAGCAATTCTCTTTCAACTCATGATTATTTATTCATCAATTAAAAAAATTATTTTGAAATTAAAGGACTTATTTACAAAATAAAGGAATTATTTACAAATTAAAAGAATTATTTACAAATTAATGAAATTATTTACAAATTAAATAATAATAATAATAAATATTTATAAATTAAAAAATTTAATTAAACATTAAAGGAATAATTTACACATTAAACGAATTATTCACAAATTAAAACAGTTATTTCCAAATTCTTTATTTTTATTCCCAATCAATAAAGCAATGTCATCAACGACAACAACAACAACATCATCAACAACAACAAGAACAACAACAATAACAACAACAATAACATCAACAAGAACAACAACAATAACATCAACAATAACATCAACAATAACATAACCATCAACAACATCACCTTCAACAACAACAACAACATCAACAAAAGTAGATTTCAATCAAAAATCCTGCTACTGAGAACATCAAAAAAAGATTTACCCGACCGGCAAGCTTTCAATGAATAATGAAAACGGCACAGGAGTTCCCGACAATCCTCGTTGGCAACACGGAGCATCTGGCGCCCTCGGGTCACACGGCACATGCGTTCCTATCCCCCTGAAATATCTGCCGGCAATTTCAACTCCTCTTTCACCATTTCATTTCCAGTTCTGTTTTAGTGGTTTTTTTTCAGAATTTTAAATTTATTTTGCTTTTGTTTAAAATTAATTACATTTCTACACCTTTGCGTTGTCGCTTGAGTATTGAATAATTTAATAATTAATATTATGATTGAACTGTAACGAAATAATTTGCAGTTAATGTATATTTTCATTTTAAAGATTTGAAAGCAACAGAACCACGTTAGCTAGGATTAGTATTAATAACATAACTTATTTATTACTAATAAAAAACAAAAACTATCCTAGAAATTGTTCATAATTTTGTTCGATAACAACGCCTGAAAATTATTTGAAAACAATGCAACCTCAAGATGGAAAATGCACCTTAAAAACAGCTGAACAAACACTTGCTTGCCGGACGTCGGTTTTGGCGCCAGTGAATGTTTTTCAAGATTTAAAATCCTCAGCAGATATCTTGCTGTGTTTCCAATAATAAGCCTATAACAAAAACAGAAATAATAATAATAATGATAATGATAATAATAATAATAATAATAATAATAATAACAATAATAATAATAATAATAATAATAATAATATATAATAATAATAATAATAATAATAATAATAATAATAATAATAATAATAATAATAATAATAATAATAATAATAATAATAATAATAATAATAATAACCATTATCATGACCAAGATCAGAAGTTCTGAGAAAAGAAATTTAGTTTCTGAAGAAAGAAATGGTAAGAGTTCTCAGCTGATATCGAGTGTCTCCTCGCTTCACTTTGAAACAAAATGGAGGATGCTCCTGATTTTTACCCCAAAAAAAAAACAAAAAATAATAAAATAATAAAATAAAACTACCTTCAAAAACGTCTCAGTAATTTTAGAAGCATTTGTCGATTTCTTGTCGTTTAAAAATTAAATGAGCTTTAAATATTTTTAACAAATTATTATTTTTATTATTGCTGATTACAAACGTTTAAAATAATAATTTAATGTTTTACAAATAATATTTAAGAACTTTATAATAAAAGATCAAACATGAATAATACATAATTACATTTCCTCATCTTTCCAGCTCAAAGCTCGAAGGTTCGAATCCTTCCGATGCCTTAGCAGAAATTGTTTGACGAGGAAATGGCATTTTAAGTTCACTGGAGCGTGTGACGTTTGCAGATGTTTTTGTTGATGACGCAAATAATAATAATAATAATAATAATAATAATAATAATAAAATAATAATAATAATAATAATACGAATAATAATAATAATAATAATATTAATAATAATACGAATAATAATAATAATAATAATACGAATAATAATAATAATAATAATACGAATAATAATAATAATAAATAATAATAATAATAATAATAAAAAAATAAAATAATTTAAATAATGTAGAATTCAAACACTTCTTTCACCCTATTTGACCTTGAAAGTTCAATTGATGTTTGAGCTATTTGTAATGACAATAGCATTCATGCATGCAATTCATGATGTGAACTACAAGCTGCTGACGATATAATAAATATAATATTATATTATAACATAATTATATAATTATAACGGCAATGATATAATTATTTTATCAATAAATTATGTGCACTAAGTGCCATTTTTAAATGATGAATGCATATCAAGATGGTGCCATTTTTATTGCAACGGTAGTTTTGTGATGATGATGATGATGATGATGATGATGATGATGATAATGATGATGATGATGATTATGATGATGATGATGATGATGATGATGATGATGATGATGATGATGGATGATGATGATGATGATGATGATGATGATGATGATGATGATGATGATGATGATGATGATGATGATGATGATGATGATGATGATGATGATGATGATGATGATGATGATGGATGATGATGATGATGATGATGATGGATGATGATGATGATGACGATGACAAAGATGACTTCACTCAACCATTCGTCAGATGCCAAACAATAAAAAAAGTAGTTATTTAGAAATTAAATAAAACATTGTTTAAAACATATTACAACAAATTTATAATAAAATAATTTATTTAAAAATCGTTTTAAGTCATTCATTATTTTAATTGCAAAAGGACACACTGCAATGTGTGACACAGCAAGCATTACGAGTAATTAATTTGATTCTGTAATTAATTACTTTCAAATATGTCAATGTCATGCGCACTAATTCATTGTAATTCCTGGAAATAAGTTTCAAAAATTAAACGGTGCAAATTAATGTGATACATTAATATTAATGCAAATCTTAACATTAATTTATTAAAAATGTTAAAATTAATGTTTACAAGAGCATTTTTTTAATTTATTCGGAATAAATTAATTACCAAAATAATTACCAGAACATTAATATTTTGGATATGAACGTGTTGAAACATGAAACTGCGCGTTTGAATAAAATGCAGAATGGTCGGATGTATGATACGCATGAGTGGATGTTGTCTTAAAAGGAGCAAGCAGGTGCTTCATGGAGTTTGTTCCAACAACCGTCATTGTTGTTGCCAGTTGTTGCTACCGTTCATTAAAACCTGTTGTTGTTTTGTTGTTCAAGTTGTTGTTGTTGTTGTTTTTATTTCATTCAACATCGATTCATTAAACTGCCTGGGAGCAGGTTGAGAATTAAAATTCTAGAATCATATTTCCATATAAATTTATCCAGTAAATCTAATATTTTAATAATATTTTTCTCAAATATATTCAAAACAAAACAAGAAACAAATTAAATTCTGCGATGTCTATGCATTGTTTATTCTTTGGACTCCTCTGGCTCCTCAGAACAGGTAGGTTTTAAATTTTAAAAATTCTTTTAAAATTCTTTTAAAATTCTTTTTAAATTCCTTTAAAATTCTTATTTTTAAGTTCATGTTTACATTCCCATCACACGCCACACACAAATTAAGGCTCGAAATTTATGTGAACGTGCAAATTTAACAAAACGACAAATTTTCGAGCAAATTTTCTAAGTAAATAAATGCATTAATTTTGCATTTAAATTATTAAATAGAAAGGAAAAATTGAATGAATTGAATTATTGACACTAGCAAACAAAGTGAAATACAATTAAAATAAACAAAAAAGTGAATAAATAAATAAATATTTAAATAAATAAACAATTAAATAAATAAATAAATAAATATTTAATTACTTAAGTAAGTAAATAATTCAATAAATAAATAATGAGGACCCAACTGAGACACGGAACATGAGAATTCATTCCAAGGTTGTAACATCAACAGGGATCCATTTGTCTGAAGTGGTTGGAAATATATTTCCATTTATTTTTCATGAACTACAGTTTGGAGGCAAGCTTTAATATTTAAAAGGTATTTATTCAATATGCGGTGTTTATTAAATATTTAAGAGATATACATCTTTTTTTTTTTACATATTTTTATATTATATAATTATATATAATTTTATTCCACGAATATCTGAGCAGATGTTCTATGTTCAGTCGATTGACAACTGGTTGTAAGAGCTTTTGCAGATTCGAAACATGATCATCAGTAATGTCGATGGGGGAGATGCTACTGATGACGATGATGATGGCGATGATGATGATGATGATGATGACGATGATGATGATGATGATTAATGATGGTGGCGATGATGATCATGATGATGACGGTGGTGATGCTAATGATGCTAATGAAGTTAGGCAATGATTGAAGTAACGGTGGAGTTGGGATTAATTATTTATGTGGAGAGTGAATGAGAGATAGGAAATGAAAGTTGGGGACGTAATAAAAGCTCCTCTGCATTATTCATGGTCATTGCCTTTCTGTCAATCGTCTGTCTTTTAACCGCCTAAAAACAGACGAATTTTGGCTCTGTTCAGGAAGCTTTCTTAGTTTCTCAAGAAAACCTTTTTTTTTGATTGATTGATTGATTGATTGATATCAAGTGATTGATTTCGAGTGATAGATGAGTTTAAATAATTTTCTTTGATTAACTGATGTCGATTTATACCCGATGCAGGATTCATGAGAAATCCATAAAAATAAATAAATTTCCGTTAATACTTATAAATTTTTATTAAAATCATATTTTAAGTAGTTAATTATAAAAAGAAATTTATTGTTTACATGTCACTTAATCAAGTTAAGATAAGAAATTGATTGATTAGATGCCAGAATAATGATATCTCAAGTCATAATCACAAGTATCCATTTTGTTTTATCGCTCACCGATCACATGACCATTACGAATGACTTGTTTGCTTTCAATTTAAGAATTCTTTATCACGTGTTGGAAGACATGATGTTCTTATCAGTTTGAGTGCAGAAATAAATCTTTCAGATTTTCTTTAGAATTATGAAATTAATTAATCATTCATTTCATTATAAACATTAAAATCTTTTTTTTCGACAATTGTAAGCTTTGCACCGACAATTGTAATATTTACAATGACGATTGTAATATTTACAATGACAATTGTAATATTTACAATGACAATTGTAATATTTACAATGACAATTGTAATATTTACAATGACAATTGTAATATTTACAATGACAATTGTAATATTTACAATGACAATTGTAATATTTACAATGACAATTGTAATATTTAAAACGACAATTGTATTCTTTACACCGACAATTGCAATCTTTACTCCGACAACTATAATCTTTACGTCGGTAATAAATTACAATCTCCAGTTTACGACGCTTCTTTTCCACTCTTGAACTCATCGAGGATATGACGTCACCTACGGATGACTTTGTGTCTTCCATCTGTGGAAATTGCTTTTTGGACAATCGATGAAATCTGTGACGATCATCATGAAGACGTGGTTTTGATGCTGTTGCTGATATAAGGAATGAATATGTAGAAGATAATGATGCTGTTGCTGATATAAGTGATGAATATGTGGTAGATAATGATGCTGTTGCTGATGTAAGGAATGTGTATGAGAATGATGATGATATAAAAAATGCTTGTAAGGATGACGATGATATAAGTGATGCATGCAAGAATGATTATGATATTGGGGATGATGTAAGCGATGAATATAAGGTTGATGATGATGACGACGGCGATGACGATGGCAATGCCGTTGACAATGACGACGACTGTGATGATGGTGATGCCTATGTATATATATCAACCTTGTGACCTGTTCATAAAGGCCTAGCATCAACTCGTCCATAGACATTCAATAGACAAAAAGCATGCTCGCAACAACATCGTCTGTCAAATGAATCGCTCAAATGATTGTAAAACGTATTCAGCTAAGGTGAGTAACTATCATTAAATCATATTTTTATCGTTATCATTATAATATTACATTACAATGGTGATTGTTGGAACAAACAGACTCATGCCGAATAATTAAATAAATAATTATAAAATATGACTCAGGGGATGTACTTGCAACATTCCAGTAATAAGCTCAGTAACCGATCTCGGAGTTGTTGTCGATGCCAGATTGACATTCAAGGGACACATCCTAGCAAGAATAAGGAAAGCTGACATGTTGCTGAGAATCGTTGCACGTACCTTTAGCAATTTATCTGAAAGAGGCGTTTGTTTGTCTCTACAAGTCCCTGGTAACATGGGAACACACTTGGAATATGCTGTGCAAGTTTGGAGTTCTTACCGACTGGGTCTTATTGCAGAAATAGAAAAAGTTCAAAGATGTGCAACAAAATTGGTCAGATCTTGTATGCCTTTGACTTACGAGGATAGGCTGAATAAACTGAGGCTTCCATCGTTGTCTTATCAAAGAATATTTATGACAAATCAGATTTTAAGTGGATGCTTCGGCAACTTCAGTTGTCCAGTACTGATGCCACGTTCAGACCAAACAACCAGAGATCGCTCCATGAAGCTTGTCACTGGCATAAGCCATAAGGACTGCAGGAAGCATTTTGTTCCAACAGAGTGGTAAACTATTGGAATAATCTTCTAGAAGATGTTGTCAACTATCCAAATGCAGCCACTTTCAAGATCCTGGTAGACGAATTTTCTGGACAAAAAAATTACGAGTCCTAATTAAGATTGATTGTGTTTATGTTGTAAGTATTGAAATAACCCGAGAGTACGCAAAAAAACAAGTTAACTAATAAGTTTATTAGAGCAAGTTTTCAGTTAACGGAACTGAATTATGGAAGTTAAGTGTTTAAGAGTTTGAGGTACTTAAGGATGCAAATGGATATTTGGGCTTCTAAGTTGTCTGGATTCTCGTTGATTGTCAGGTGATTAGCGAGAATGCTTTCTTTAGCAATAATATCGAGACCACATGCACGAAAGAGACACCAATTAATTAATTTCAAAAATCACGTTTACAGCACTATACCCTCCTTAAATCTGTTTATCCCGAACAGACTGATCCCCGTGGTACTTCGCCAGTCGGCGGATGAGTGCCACCTTCATTTTTACTCCTGGGACACAATCTCTAACATGGTGTCCATGTACCACTATTGATTCAATGCAAACTTCCTCCTGCATTTCCACAAAAATGAAAAAGATACTCAGCAAAAGAAATAATAATAATAATAATAATAATAATAATAATAATAATAATAATAATAATATAATAATAATAATATAATAATAATAATAATAATAATATAATAATAATAAAAATAATAATAATAATAATAATAATAAAATAATAATAATAATAATAATAATAATAATAATAATAATAATAATAATAATAACGTCAGAAGGTTTGTTATGGCTGAGAATTCCACGAGAATGCTGTTTTGTCGCCGGGCTGTTATGACGGGTCACCTCTTTTTTCAGTTGTTGGCAAAAATAAATAAATAAAATTATGAACTATTGTTCAACAAGGAAACCCCAAGAATTGCAGCTCCAAAAAAACATCCAAGCATTCCTCACGTCACGAGGAATCAAGCGTTAATGAAACTGTTTCCATGGAAAACATTTCTTCTGGCAGAAATTTCGAGCAGTTGGAAATTGAAATTGAAATGAGGAGCAAGGAATCGGTTTTGTTCACAATTGGAAGTGGCACAATGCGAATGCTCCCCGGATTTCGGAAATGCCCGGATCTATTTTTATCAACATCGGGAATTCCGTGTCGGATGTCAGGAAAGTATCAGCTCACCTCTTGGTGAATTTTAATATGACTTTGATGAAATATTAACATAAATTATATTCATTATTTTTATTATTATTATTAGTAGTAGTTGTAGTAGTAATATATAATTTTGTAATTTTTCAGCCTTTCCATTATCAATTCAAAAGTGGAAAAAATAATAATACTTTTATAATAATGACAATAATTATTGATTATTCATTGAATAAGTTAAATATTGAAACATAAGATGGAATAATGCAAGAAGCACAGGTGAAATTCTATTGCTACGAGTAACAATTTACAGGTGAATGGGATAATTGTTAAATAAAATAATTAGTCGGACAAAAACATCTAAATGATTCTTTAGAATGATAAAGACATTTATAAAAAGTAGGAATTTTTAGGAATTTCCCTGAATAATCATTATCGTATGGAGACACAACAAAAGATTCTAATTGAAAAACGTCTTTTAAAGAAGGTATTTTAAGAACAAAATAAATGAGGGATTCTTGCTAATGATGATGATGATGATGATGATGATGATGATGGTGATGGTGATGGTGATGATGATGATGATGATGATGATGATGATGATGATGATGATGATGATGATGATGATGATGATGATGATGATGATGATGATGATGATGATGATGATGATGATGATATGATGATGATGATGATGATGATGATGATGATGATGATGATGATGATGATGATGATGATGATGATGATGATGATGATGATGAATGATGATGATGATGATGGTGATGATGATGATGATGATGATGATGATGATGATGATGATGATGGTGATGATGATGATGATGATGATGATGATGATGATGATGATGATGATGATGATGATGATGATGATGATGATGATGATGATGATGCTGATGATGATGATGATGATGATGATGATGATGATGATGATGATGATGATGATGATGATGATGATGATGATGATGATGATGATGATGATGGTGATGACAATTGTTTATCACAAATAATATGATCATTTTTAAATTTTATCGACTGCCAATAGAATTAACATTATCAGTGAACGCTTCCTTCTTGCTCGAGTTTCAAGACATCGTGCTGAAGTTAAACTGTGCTTTCAAGTAAGATATCAGAAATTTAAAAATATAATAAAACGAAAAATAAAAGAATTTATTTCAAAAGAGGGCAAATTTATGAGAGTCGCATTTAATTATGCGATGTCTTTCATCCGACACGGAGTTCACGGTTCACTGAACATCTGTAAAATCCTTCTCTTTTTTTTCTGTTTTTCTTGTGTTCTTTTTATTTATTCTGTTCATGAGAACATCGTAATATGCTTCCAATATTTTAAACTATTTCACGACTTAACTTCTAATTGTAATATTATATATTATATATAACCTCTAATTACAATATCATAGAATATATACATAACTTCTAATTATAATATTATAATATATATATCTTTTAATAATAATATTATAATCTTCTATTTATTTGCGATCTAGAATAATTTGATATATATAATAATTATATAACATGAATAATATTATTTACGAATTAATTTGCTAATTTTTTAAAAAAAATATTTGAAAACATTTACACAAAAAACTTCAAAGATTATCAAAAATGCAAAATGTTTTATTCATGACAATTTATTTCAAAAACCTGGCGTCAGAAGAATAGATATCATCATCATCATCATCATCATCATCATCATCATCATCATCATCATCATCATCATCATCATCATCATCATCATCATCATCATCATCCATCATCATCATCATCATCATCTCATCATCATCATCATCATCAGCATCATCATCATCATCATCATCTCATCATCATCATCATCATCATCATCATCATCATCATCATCATCATCCATCATCATCATCATCATCATCATCATCATCATCATCATCATCATCATCACATCAATCATCATCATCATCATCATCATCATCATCATCATCATCATCATCCTCATCATCATCATCATCATCATCATCATCATCATCATCATCATCATCATCATCATCATCTCATCATCATCATCATCATCATCATCATCATCATCATCATCATCATCATCATCATCATCATCATCATCATCATCATCATCATCATCATCATCATCATCATCATCATCTCATCATCATCATCATCATCATCATCATCATCATCATCATCATCATCATCATCATCATCATCATCATCCTCGTCGTCGTCGTCATCGTCGTCATGGCCATCATCATCATTCATCTTTAATTGTCCCGACAACTTGTCAAGCTGAATGGAGCTCTAAAAATTCCACGAAAAGATGTCTGCGCGGAAATGTTGTTTCTTAAAAATGGCTAAATTTGAAAATGCTCAACTTCTGTTGTTGACGTTGACGGTGACGAAAGAAATTTCAAAGAACCTTGTTTGACGATCATTGCATTCCATTGTCAGCCAAATGCTGGATGATCGATAGCAGCCCTTCACGTAGACTTTCCATCCATCCATCCATCCATCCATCCATCCATCCATCCATCCATTCGTCCATTCGTCCATCCGTCCATCCGTCCATCCGTCAATCCGTCCGTCCATCCGTCCATCCGTCCATCCGTCCATTCGTCCATCCATCCATCCATCCATCCATCCATCCGTCCATTCGTCCATCCATCCATCCATACGTCCATCCATCCATCCATTCATTCATCCGTCCGTCCGTTTGTCGTTCTAAGTACGAGAACTGCTTTGACACAATTAGCAGATAATTTATTAATCATAACAAAACAATGATTACAATAATTTATTTGTCACTAGAAATTTAAATGATTCAAAAATACACTAAAAAAATTGACGATTTTCGTAATTTACTTTTTAAAATATTTAAATCTTCTCCAATCTTGTCTTAATGAAACGTTTGATTTACAATATTTTGAGCAAATTTAGTTCCATGTTTTGCAGTAGAATGTTTATTCTCATCCTCATCATCATCATCATCATGACCACGTGTTGCTATGGAGATTGAGTATGTTATTTCAAACTCCATACAGGATATTTCGGGAGAGAATTCAACTCTGACTGTCGAAACAGTTGCCGGAAGTTGAATGATGGTTGATTGACCGCTGATTGATGGTTGATTGATTGCTGATTGGTGGTTGATTGTTGGCTTATTTGTAGTTTTCGTTGTTGCTGCTGTTGAATGTTGAGTAATATTGTTGTTATAGCATCGTAGCATCGTTGGTGTTATTATTGTTATTATTATTATTATTATTATTATTATTATTATTATTATTATTATTATATTATTATTATTATTATTATTATTATTATTATTATTTATTATTATTATTATTATTATTATTATTATTATATTATTATTATTATATTATTATTATTATATTATTATTATTATTATTATTATTATTATTATTATTATTATTATTATTATATTATTATTATTATTATTATTATTATTATTATTATTATTATTATTATTATTATTATTATTATTATTATTATTATTATTTATTATTATTATTATTATTATTATTATTATTATTATTATGCCTGTCATTTTAAATGAATAATTTCTTCAAAATACACGGCTAAGAAGCTCGAAATAAAGTAGCAAAAAATATATTGTTAATCAATTAAGTGTAAATTGTTTTAAGTGTTAAATAATATTTGAGAATTTAATGCGGATTATTATTTTGCGTTTAAAAGTTTGAAAGTTTCGCAGAAGAGATTTCCAACGAAGAGAAATCGATAAGAATATGATATGAAATAATTCAGTTGTTTGTAATAAAATTTATTTTCCATCAAAACATGTATTCTTAATTTTTAATTTTTTTATTTAATCTATTTATTTAATTATTTCATTTAAGTTTTTTGTTTGCTTTTGGAACATTTCTGAAGGGATTATAAAACCTCGCCTGCAATTATTTAGTTGAAAATAAAACATGCTAATATATATTCTTAAATAATATATTCTTACTTTTTATTTTTTATTTAAATTACTTATTTAAATTAATTATTTCATTTATTATTTTTTTATATTTTTGAAACATTTCTGAAGGAATTATAAAACCTCGCCTGCAATTATTTGGTTGAAAGTAAAACATGCTAAATTAACACTTCACCTGTTTTACCGCCCTTCCGAACAGTTAGAAAGGTTTTAGTAAATTTTCAAGCGTGTTCGCTTCATTTGTTATTTTAAGTTGTTTAATTTTTGGTGAATTTCTGAATTTTTGAATGAAAATGGTTTCTTTAAGGCAAGCAAAATAATTTCAGAATTACAAAATGATCTGAATGAACATCTTGTTTTAGAACTTATTTTATTACTTTTCTTTAAATTTAAATAATGATTTTCTAATTGAAATTATCGACAACTCACGATAATATTAAGTTTAACGTTGAAATGTAAATTGACTCCAACCAATCACATTCAATTCAAAGTCATTGAAAAACTTCTCATCAAACAATCTTTCCCATCTTTCAACAACTTATAAAAGGGTTTTAGTTAAATTCTTATAACAATCATGTTATGCAGTCATGCTATTAAAGATAAAACAAGCACTGGATTCATGGATGAATGCATGCCAGGTGAATTCAGCACGGATGAATGCATGCCTTGTGAAATGAACATGGCGTCCAAAATATCACCATTAGGCCAACATTTCACTTCAACCATAACTCCGAAGAGACTAAATTGAGAAATAATTTTAATGAACAAACGACATAATAAGCAGATATTCCACTTCCAGTTCAATGGAGCGTAGCAATTGGCGGGCAAAGTACCCAAATGTGGATTGAATCCACTGGATCCCCAGCAACAGGTTCTCGACTGGAAACACCAGCAGGACTCGAGGCTGAGAAAGTCGTTCAATTAGCAGATAACTGAGTGACTGGGGGAAGCTTAATCTCAATTGGCCAGTCCTTCAACAACACATCCCTGTCTCGTGTAACTTAATTTACTGCTTCTTAATCCAATTAACCACTCCTCACTCATGCCGCTCTCAATTCTCAAATGTCGCTCCTGCGACTTTTCCTGCATGCCTCGAGGTCATTTCACGGTGATAAGAGGAGTGAGTGAGTGAGTGAGTGGTGAGTGAGTGAGTGAGTGAGTGAGTGAGTGAGTGAGTGAGTGAGTGAGTGAGTGAGTGAGTGAGTGAGTGAGTGAGTGAGTGAGTGAGTGAGTGAGTGAGTGAGGAAAGAAAAAAAACAGTAATTCAAAAGGAGAATTCTGAATTAGATCGTAAAAAAAACAAAGGAAGCAACATCTCAAAATATTATTTCAAGCAAGACTTCCCCATGCAAATATTTTTCCTCAAAAAACCCCAAGAAATTATTCGACAAACACACAAAAAAAACTTCACTGGAAATTAGTACCCCTCGTGGCGGGAAAGCCTTTAAAAGGAAACGAGTTTGAGTCGCTAACAAGTCCTGGAACATGGAGTTACGAGTGGAAAGTGAACATGCTTCGCTGTAAATTTCTGACTTTCGAGATTCTGGAAGGGGATTTGCATTCCACTCAGCCGAGCTGAATTTACGACTCCATTTTTTTCGAGCGACAAAACATTCGGACGGAGCACATCAAAGTCAACTTATTTCGGCAACGCAGGGCATTTATATCTCAATGCTTTGTGTGCTTTTCAAATGTTTCAGAAAAAGTACTTTTCATTCTAAAACGTGAATATAAAATGTATTCTCTAACAATTTGTTGAACGATGAAATAAAATATAATAGCAGAATATTCCTTAGCACGATAATATTGTGTATTTAATAAACTGCATTAAGTATCAAACATCAAATGTGAAACATGTCAAACAACCGGCCACGTCGACAAGAAAGCCTATGATTGCCTTGCGGGCAATTTTTTTATGTGACAATCATCGTTATCATCGCCGTCGACATCATCATCATTACTTACGTCATCGTCACTCAATATCGTTATCATCATCATCGTCATCATCGTGGTCATCGTCATCCAATATCATTATCATCACCATAGTCATGATCATCATTATCATCACCACAGTCATCGTTGTCATTGTTGTTGTTGTTGGCTCATGTTTGATGAAAAATAAAGCACTTGCTTAGAGGAGGAGTACAAGAATGGCCTCGTTACGTAACGAATGAAACCTTTAGAAATGAACTTAATTCTCCATTTCTTCCTCGGATAAGGAATTCTTGGGTTTTTTTTTGTCCAAGCGAAAATTTCAAAGGAAAGTCACATAGGTGGCGATTCCAGCGGAAGAAGGGCGATAATCGGGAGGTGGAAGAATTGCTCGAATGAAGAGAAACGAGAAAACTACAAAATTATCGGACGTTGTTCACGGTACACGTTGAGGAAAGAATACTTTTTTTGTGATTTTTTTCCTTGTGTTTTGCTTTTTGTTTTGTGTTTTGTGGCGACACATTGTCTCGAGGAATCTATCGATAACCGTTGGAATTATTTCCCTGTTGCTCGCGTGCCACCTGGATTGATGAATTCGTTTTCAGTACAACTTGTGTTTGTGTTTTCACTTGTATAATACTTTCACTCCATGTCCGTCTGCAAACTACAA
>JAJTWR010000299.1:277500-280000 GCA_021613335.1 Whitmania pigra
AAATCAAAAGTGAAAACAACACGAAGAAAAATTATACAAAGTAATTAATTAGTAAAATTATACAAAGTAATTAATTAGTAAAATTATACAAAGTAAATAGTTAGTTCTGTTGATTTCAGTCGACAACTCTTCTTCTGTAAGCAACAGTGTGGAAGGCACCGGGTTGTCCCCTGACCCTCACAACCCACTTCTTGCTTCCTCCCTTCAGGTTGAACTTTTTTAATTTGCCTTCAAGCAACGTTTTGCAAATCTCCCTGTCTTCCTTTGACAAATCGTGGCTTACTATACTTTGCTATCTACTACAGACTTGACTATCTTTCAATTTGTTGCTGTCGTCCAAAACCATGTTCTCGGTCAACAGGTTCTCAAATTTAATCAACAAAGGCCTTGGCTTTGAAGCACCTTCAACTTTTTTCCAATTCTAAACATTTCTAGAATTTCTTTTTCAATTTTTTCCAGTAACTTCTTTTAGAAATTTGGACACAAGTTCTTTTTCTTTTGACTTTCCAACATCATTTGTCAAATTGTACACTATGATGTCATTCTGCCTTCTTTGCTTCTCATTGTTAATTTCTATTTTAGACTTTTTATCTGTCACTGAGCCTTGAACCTTTTCAATGTATCAAATGATCAAAGTTTCAACATTCAAGTTTTCAAACAAACTTTAACATAATTTGGTTTCTTGCTTGTTTCCATCCAACTTTCTTGTAGAAACTTTATTCACTTCCTTCAGTTACTTCTCTTGAAGATCTTCTATTTGCTTTCCTTGTTCCCTTATGGCATTCACCAACTTATCGGTTACTATTATTATTATTATTATTATATTATTATTATTATATTATTATTATTATTATTATTATTATTATTATTTATTATTATTATTATTATTATTATTATTATTATTATTATTATTATTATTATTATTATTATTATTATTATTATTATTATTATTATTATTATTATTATTATTATTATTATTATTATATTATTATTTTCTTATTATTATTATTATATTATTATTATTATTATATTATATTATTATTATTATTATTATTATTATTATCTTATTATTATTATTTTATTATATTATTATTATTATTATTATTATTATTATTATTATTATTATTATTATTTATTATTATTATTATTATATTATTATTATTATTATTATTATTCTTATTATTATTATTATATTATTATTATTATTATTATTATTATTATTATTATTATTATTATTATTATTCTTCTTATTATTATTATTAGTATTATTATTATTATTATTATATTATTATTATTATTTTATTATTATTATTTTATTATTATTATTATATTATTATTATTCTTATTATTATATTATTATTATTATTATTATTATTATATTATTATTATTATTCTTATTATTATTATTATTATTATTATAGAAATCGAAAATTATGGTTTATTCAGTTTTATTTGTGTAAATATTTTTAAACATTTAATTAATTTATAAGCTTTGAGTAATGTAATGAGTGTTACCTAATTTAGTATATTTATTCCACGGTTTCTTTCACATTTCATATTTATTCAGAACAACTAAAATATTTTTTATTTTTATAAATTTTAATTTATAATTCACACGTTGAACACTTAATGATTAACAGAATTATTTTTTCAATTAAGTCTTCAAGTTGAAACATTTTAAGTAAATATTAAAAAATATTAAAAAATTAAAATAATTAGCCCTAATGAGGACGTTAATTGGAAAAAAATGAAATCACAAGTCAAACGAGAGAGATAAGATGACGAAGGAAGAGTGTTTATTGGAGCATCCTCCTGTGATGCTGTGGAAAGTGGTTGCACGAGGATTCTGATGAATTTTGTTGCTCGTAAAAGTGAACCTGAAAAGGTAGGAAATGCCAGGTTGACGTGGAACGACTCCCAGTCTGACGTCATGTGACCACTCAAAGTACCATAAAGTTTTCCTACCACGTCGCTTCAAATCGCAAATAATCTGCCCGATATTCTTCGCTCGACTCCAATGGACTGAAATAAATTTGTCTCCTGAAGCCTTTGTGAGGGCAAGTTTTGAAGGAAATTTAAATGTTTCTTTTTCATCTTCCGAACCCCGCGGTTCGACCCAAAGACCTCCGGAGGGTCGTGGTCTAGCAGGGTCACGAACTCGCGTCATCTCCGAGCGAAGCAGTCGTGTACTACGTCGCGTGGCTTATCGTCGCAGAGTCACACATCACGTCGTGCACATGTGACACCGGAGAGGAACTCATAAATTGTCAATCTCCCCCGGGGAAACAAGGCAATTTGTCAGTGGACTGTTTAGTGCTTAACGTGGACATCTCTGCTTGGAGACTCAAGGTTCATCAATCTGCTCCTCCCAAGGGCTGTCACTCTCTCTCTCCAGTTGCTCGGGTTTCCGGGCTTCGACGGCCATCTTTTTGTCTTCCATCTTTGATTTCGTTTCACTATTCCGAGAAAGATGGAATGATTTAATTTCCTAAAATATTTT
>JAJTWR010000299.1:285000-310000 GCA_021613335.1 Whitmania pigra
TGCAAATGAAATCCCACTCCGGAATGAAAGAACTGACGAAGAAAGGAAGGAATAAAAATTGAAGATGAAGCCGTTAAAGCTTCGAAACATACTTTCCAACCTTCCAAAGTGCACGAATTACTTTCGACTTGCGGTTGGAACGTGTTGCGAATGACCGCCGTGGAAGTAGCACCTGGAAAGGACTCCATAAAAGCGGAAAAACGGCACAAAAAATGCGGAAATTAAAAATAAAATCGAAGCGAAGATTTTGCTATTTTCTCGTGAAAACAAGAAATTTATAACGGAAAAAATAAAAATAAAAACAAACAATTCCAGGAAAACAGTGTCCCTTCAAAGAGATTTCATTTGATTTTCTTCTTTCTGTTTTTGAATTTATTTTTTATTTTTTTACGGAGCCAGCATGTTTAGGGAGCTGCACATCAATTTTTTCGTACTAAATGCCTTCGTTCGACAGAAGCGAGCAGTAATTTACAGCTGACTTAAAGTCTGCACAGATCATCCCGGAGTCGGCACTAATGGAGACCCGACTCCCCAACCCTACCCTACCCAACCCTACCCAACCCAACCCTACCCAACCCTACCCTACCCAGCCTTATCCCACCCCCTCTCTCCAGAATCTCACACACCCTCCTCTCCCTCTCTCAGGAGAATTTCCATGCTGAGGAAAATATCCATAAATAAAACATGGAAAAACATTCTCGCTACATTTTAATGCGGGTCTGGAATTGGTTATGTTTACACTTGGAACTGCCGATGTCTCTTTTGAATCTCTTTTTTATGTTAAGTCAGCATGTTAGGCTGGGATTGACATTGAGACGTAGATAATTAGTCACCAGAGTTTTGATGATGATGATGATGATGATGATGATGATGATGATGATGATGATGATGATGATGATGATGATGATGATGATGATGATGATGATGATGATGATGATGATGATGATGATGATGATGATGATGATGATGATGATGATGATGATGATGATGATGATGATGATGATGATGATGATGATGATGATTGATGATGATGATGATGATGATGATGATGATGATGATGATGATGATGATGATGATGATTATGATGATGATGATGATGATGATGATGATGATGATGATGATGATGATGATGATGATGATGATGATGATGATGATGATGATGATGATGATGATGATGATGATGATGTGATGATGATGATGTGATGATGATGATGATGATGATGATGATGATGATGATGATGATGATGTGATGATGATGATGATGATGATGATGATGATGATGTGATGATGATGATGATGATGATGATGATGATGATGATGATGATGATGATGATGATGATGATGATGATGATGATGAAGATGATGATGATGATGTTGTCATTAAAGACCTGACCAGCGATTATGATAATGATGACAAGTATGACGTCCCAATGCTGTCGTAACCGCGGTAGTTCGGTTTTGATGATGTGATAAATTTGAACACTGATAAAGGTAATGCAACTGATAACAATCGTGATGATAGTGACGATGCCATAAAAATATTATTATTATTATTATTATTATTATTATTATTATTATTATTATATTTTCATTTAACAATCTATTATAAAGCCTTAAGAAGGAAGTGGGAAGAGTTTTAGCAAAAGAAACTCATAGGAATAGAATAGAACTTGTCAGAAAGAGAGCCATTAATCATTGGAAAGTTGCCGGCAGAACATGATAACGTTATTTTGGTTATGAGGAGACAAAGTATGCATGATTTCTGACTTGCTGGAGATAAGAACTGAGAAACAGATCCGTTCAAGGAGCAGCCGAAGACGATAAGAAGACCGCCGGAGGCTCCCGGGGTTTTGGAAAACAACGTTCGAAATTTCCCACCAACGCCTCCTACGAATGTGGACATGTTTGTGCTCAAAATTGTTTCCTGATTTCTTAAAGTTGCGAGTGATTGGAATGGTGAATGGAGTTGTGGATGGAATTGTGAATGGAATTATGAATGAAATGGTGAATGGAATTGTAAATTGAATGATAAATCTAATAATGAATGAAATGGTGAATGGAATTTTAAATTGAATGATAAATGGAATGGTGAATGAAATGATGAATGAAATGGTGAATGAAATTGTAAATTGAGTGAAAAATGGAATGTTGAATGAAATGATGAATGAAATGGTGACCAGCGGTGATCTCGAGATGAGATTAGCAGAGAGCAGACGTTATTCTCGCAAGTTTATTAACCTGTTATGGTCGGTCAGCTTCGTTACTTTTACAGAATCGATATGATCGACAGAAGAAAAAGAAGAAGAAGAAAATAAAAAGAAATTCTCCTTAACGAAGGAGCAGATGTTTCCACTTTCCGATCCTTCCGAGTAGCAGTTGCCAGTAACATGCCCCAGGGACGCATTTGACCGGAGCCAAGATTTGCAAAGTTAATTTCTAATTCCGTCGATATGTTGGGCACATGTTGAACACGACACGTTCCTCCAAGTGGAACATTCGCCTCTTCATGCTCGGGGAACTCGATTCTAAATGAATACGAAATTTCAAGAAAAGTCTTTCGAGAGATGTTCACAGGGATTGGAAACAATATGGAAATTAGACGATGAAATGGTGCTGGGGAATGGGAATGAAGTCACAGAACAACAACAACACATTAAAACCAACAACATAATAAAAACAACAACAACACAACAAAAACAACAGTCGTTTCATTCCGTTGATCAAAAGTTGAAAAATTGAAGGCAAAACAGCGTTTTTTAATCATCGAGTCACAAGAAATGACAATGGCGAGTTATTTCGGTATTAAATTTCTTTTGTCACTTTTGGCTCCAGGACAAATTCTGTCGAAATATTTTCAGATTTTTTTTTCAGATCAGAGCCTAGGAGACTGAATTAATTCCGAAGCGAATTCCGGTTCTTGGGTTTGCGAGATAAATTTGAGACGAAAAAATTGATGCTTGCTCGATTTGTAATTTCGGAACAAAGCTTAGAAAATACATTCAAAAATAAAAACAAAATTTGAACGGAATTTAATAAAACTTTAGTGCCATGAAGAGACACATTTCATCAGGACCTAGTTTTAATTTCGGAACTCGGATTCTGTGGACTTCTAACTTGAAATCACGGAAAAAAGTCAGAAACTTCTCACAGACAACAACAACTACAGCAGTCGTTGCAACAATTTCATTGTCAACAACCACAACAACAACCTTCATTAGCATCCGAACTTTAGCGCGCGAAACTATGCAGATAATTGGTCTTCCAGAATGTCTTTTGCAAAGTCTGATGCAATGCACACTGGAGGTGGATGAGGTTTCTCCAGGAATGAGAGCTGCAATCTGGATGATTGAGATTGGATTAGATGGTTGAGATGGATTGGATGGTTGTGATGGTTGAGATGGATTGGATGGATGGGTAAGCATCGATGGAGGGAAAGGCAACCATGGCGTGTTTTGTCGTCGTCAGAACTTTTGGAGGCCTGTGTAATTATGAGAACTGGCTTCCTCATTAAGAACTGACTGCAGGGAATTCTCGCGTGTCTGCCAGTGTCCGTTCGATTTTCACTGCCCTTCCACGTGAGATGGAAGCTAATTAGAAGATGGTCTTTTCCACAAAACAGATACTCGTGACTTTGTTTATTTTTCGGATGTCAAGAATGACTGACCTTTTCGCCAAAAATTTCTGCTGTGGATGACGATGGATCGGCGGAGACAGGCGAATGTCGAGTGTTTGGAAAGTCGATGCTTTGCGACGATATCGAGTGCTTTTTGTTTGCCAATTTGAAGCGAAAAAGTTGAACACGTGCAGCATTTTCAACAATGTTTGAAATATTTGAAATGCTCCAACAATGTTACAACAATGTTTTGAAAGTTTCTTGTTCAAAAAGTGCATAAAATTTTAAATCCTGAAAAACCCCCTCAGGATTGAATTTTAATAAGAAAACAGACGTAAATTTAATGCCGACACATAGTTATGGGGACTCAAAGAAATTAAATTTCATTTTAATAATTTCTATACTTGTACATCAAAATCGACTTACTTTTATTAATAAAGAACATAACGCAACTATCATCAGCATCGCCGTCGTCATCATCATCATCATCATCATTGTCGGTAACAGAATCATCATCACCATCTCCATTGAATCACATCTTATTTTATTCTCGCACATAATAATTCTAATTCATAGACGATAAGGATGTTGGATAAAAACGTGAGTAATTTTGCAAGCATTCCTTTCAACAGGTTTGATCGTTTCCATAGTGACCGGAATTCTGCTGGGTGTCATAGTCGGTGCTTGTCTGCTCTTTGCCGTGCTGGCTTACAGGAAGAAGTTAGAGGATGATGATGACGATGATGGTGATGACGACATCAACGATGATGTAGTGGTAGTGATGATGATGCTTGCTAACTTAATGATGAATTTGCTGAACCACTGACTCCTAAGGGCAGACTGATGACGAAGACGACGATGATGACAAATGCGCCTAATTATCCGAGATGTGTCAACTGTGATTTAAAATATTTATTACGATCGAAATTAATACTTTCGACAGGCGTCACTACAGAGCACAGCATGCCAACAAAAGAAGAGACTTCCAGGTGGACAAGGGCGACAAGCAGCACCCCTTGAGGTATTCCGACCAGCAGATCAGAAAGGTCGTGCCCGAAGATGACATTTGCGAGAGGAATCCATCTTCCGACATTGACCGTTGCAGCTTCAGGGCCGCCCATAATAAACAGGCCACTCCTCTTTACGTGAGACACGCTCCACAGCAACAAACCTGCGATTTCTTCCAGCATCACCATCACCATCTCAATGACCTTCAAGCGCCTTGCAAGGTCGCTTGTCCGGACGATCACAAAGTCAACAACAAATGTCCGCCCAGCGATCTGAAACTGACCGACTACGGATTTGTTTCTGACGACGGAGTGGGAAAGGATTGCGAATTGGAGGGATGCTTCCAGACGCTGAAACGCACCCATCACTGCCACAATACCCTCATGTCCAATCATCACTACGACACTCCAAACTTCCAGAAGAATTTCATGCCGTTCGACATAATTGAGAATTAATTAGGTCATCCGTGAGGTCATCGTGAGGTCATCCGTGAGGTCACCACGAAGTCATGAGGTCAACGACCTAAGCTGAAACTTAATTCTGGCTTATACTTTGAACTAAGAAATGGTCATGTTGATAAGGAGCTGCTGTTACAACGTTGTCGATGTTGATGATGATGATGGTGGTGGTGATGGCGACGCAAGGACCAAATTGTTTTTTTTCATTTAATATTTTCCTTTAATTTTTACATTTCTCTTTTTAATTCGTGTCGAAGTCGTGGTCAAAAAATATTTGTAAATAGGTGCCTGGAATTTGATAAAACTTGTCATAGGCTCAAAACTTCGTTAAATTCCTGATTGTTCAAAAGTTTCATTCGTAATAAAATTATTAATTACATTCAATTACAACAACGATAATCAATCACAACTTAGAAGAAAATTACAATAAAATTAATATTAATAATAATAATAACAGACGACATAGTCACAAAAATATGAAGAGCGCAATGTACAAGATCAAGTAAAGACGTGAGTCTGTGAGGTCCCCGTGAGAACGTCGAGAGAAACTTGGTTCAGTTTTACCCTCATCTCGTCACAAATCATCGGACTGTAGTTCTGCTCGACCAGAGCAAATGTCACTGGAGCAGATTTGTTGGTATTAGGTTTAGAAGCGACTGGATTAGAGGCAAAAATAGAGGCCATGTTGGCAGCGTTCAGAGTTTCATGTCTCGATGACCGTGGTTGGCGCTCTTCAGTGCAGTCTGATACGTCGTGCCAGAAGGAAAAGTTGGAGCTGGATCTCCTGAAGATGACGTCATCCTGAAGACACGTGATTTCCTGCTGGATGACCATATTATCGCCCAAACACCTCGACGATGAGCGCTTGCCTTTTAACCTGGCGAGTGAAACGCAAATTACTCAAACTATCGAATGGTTTAAAAAAATTGATTTAAATTTCGACTTAAATTTTCTTAGTAAAAAAGAATTTTATTGTAAAAGAATTTTTATAAATTAAACGTTAAAATGTTTTAAAAAATAAAACGAATAGCAACGATTGATTTGAAAACCTATAGCGAATATTTAGATCTTGCCTAACATTGTACATTAGAGTACAACTAGTTTATGATACAAAAGTCACAACATTTTTTATCAAACAACTTCATCAACAATTTCGCCAACATCAACGTCAACATTTTCCATGCAACTCATAAGTCAAAAGTGCACCTGGATTCATTATGCTGACAATATCTAAAGTAATATTATTTATTCCATCCACTCATCCATCCTTTCTGACATCCATTAATCCATCCATTATTCTCGGCATTATTACAAGTTAAATGTGAGTATACCAATTAATAGGAATATGTTATAGAAAGTAATACAATTATTAATATAGCAAATTAAATAAAAATAAAGGTTTGATGAAAATACTTAAAAAACATTTCATTTATTATTTTTATTGAAGTAATTATTATGAAATTTATAATCTTTTGTAACTGTTAACAATTTAATAATAAATAACGGTATTACTGTTTTCATGTGTTTTATGAATAATCAACTATTGTGATTCAGATATATTTTATTGTGATAAAAAATCATCACAACGTTCATCATCATCATCATCATCATCGTCGTCGTCGTCGTCATCATCATCAGCATCATTCATCATCATCATCATCATCATCATCATCATCATCATCATCATCATCATCATCATCATCATCATCATCATCATCATCATCATCATCATCATCATCATCATCATCATCATCATCATCATCATCATCATCATCATCATCATCATCATCATCATCATCATCATCATCATCATCATCATCATCATCATCATCATCATCATCATCATTCATCATCATCATCATCATCATCATTCATCATCATCATCATCATCATCATCATCATCATCATCATCATCATCATCATCATCATCATCATCATCATCATCATCATCATCATCATCATCATCATCATCATCATCATCATCATCATCATCATCATCATCATCATCATCATCATCATCATCATCATCATCATCATCATCATCATCATCATCATCATCATCATCATCATCATCACCATCATCACAAACTTCCAAATATAATCATAATCATCAGCACCTCCAATGTAATTTACGAAATGGGTTTTTTACTTGAAGACATATCGACGAAAGAATTCAGAAGAGTGACGCATTTGCAAACAAGTGTGATCTTCCAAATAAATCATGGAGCATTAATAACGTGTCGTACAAAAAAATAATAATAATTTAAAAACATAGAATATTGTGATAGGTAATTTCAAAGTAATTCATTTCGAGGGATAATTTATTGAGGAATGAATGAACTAAATGAGAAATAATCTAGGAAAGCGAAGTTACTTTGTTGATGAAATCATTTTGCAAAACCCAATAATATTTGGATGGCACAATCTCATTTACTTTTAATGAAATAAAAAATACAGGATTTATTTTAAAATAAAATAATTTTAACTTTCTGAGTTAAATTCATCTTAGTAGTTCACTAATTAATTTTTTAATACAAAAGTTTGATTGATTGGATATATTGAATATTTTTCCCTACAATGCAATATATTGTGAAAATATTATGATTTTTATTTATGACTTGAATCTAAAATGGGTTAAAATACACAACCTATCAATCAAATTTCTTTAAACGTGAAACATTAAAGAACACAAAATTCGTCTCTGCCTCGTAGGGTCATGCAAGGTCATCGTCATCGTCATCGTCATCGTCATCCTCATTGATATCATCGTCGTCATCGTCCTCATCGTCGTCGTGGTATTAATCATCATCTCTTGATGAACAGATGACAATAATCTTTCTGTCATTCAATTGTCAATCATTCCATCCATTCCATCAACTTTAACCCCATCTCAGTTATTTTCATTTATTGCAGTCACAAAGTCATAAAAGCTCTAAATAAAAATCTTCACATAATAATAATAATATTTACATTAAAAATAATATTTTGAATAATAATAATTTTATTTAGATTTTTTATAAAATCTGCAATAAATACATTAATATTAAATAGTTTCAACACAATATTTCGAAGCCATAATTTTCAATTACAAAATGTATATTATTAATTTGTAATAGAATTAATTCCTAATGGAATAAATAAATTTATTTATTTATATTTAAAAATTAAATATTTATTTGAATAAACCACTTCAGTTATCGAAGTTGTTCACATTTCTTTTGAACTATTTTCGAGTTGCTGTGCGACATCTGGCGAACGTTAATTTGTTTTTAAGGTCATAAACCTCTTGTTCTCATCGCAAATGCCAGCTGATGCTCGTAGGAATTTTTTAAAACGTTTTTGTTAGAAGTTTCCAATTAAATTATAATTACAATAAATAAAAATATGAATAAATGAATTAAGTAATAAAATGCAAAATTATCAAATCGATGCATCTATTTATATTTATAGATGTGCAAGAACATCATTGCATTCAATAAATTTACAAATGCTGTCTTAGAATTCGACAAATGCATAATTTTTAAGCAAATTTTTAATATATTGAGGCCAGAGACCAAGAGCATCAAGAATGCAGAGTCTACTGCCTACGTTTGTCTGCAGCGAAACATTCTCATTGAAAACATTACAAACAATACAACAACGTAAACATCACATCACATACAATACAACAACACAACATCACATACAACAATTTCCTTTTCGTAACCGCCAATAAAAACTCTATATAATGTTTTTATGGGAAAATATTCTTAACGATTGTATTGACGTCTGGTGAATAAAATAAAATAGGTAGGGTTTAAAAAAAAGGAATTTTTTAAAATTATTTGATCCGCGCAATAAACTTCTAGAAGGAGAAATTTGTAATTTACCTGATAGGAATTTCAAATTAGTAATTTATCAGATAGGAATTTTAAAAGTCCAGGTAATGGAAAAAGCAATTTTCATTTTCAAGTATTTTCTTCTTTCTTCCAAATGTAGATCTGAAGATACAAGGAATAATTAGGGTGTTCCTTTGAAAAGAAATTCGCATTTAGATGGAAAAGGACCTTTTAGTTCGTCGGCCACCGTTCCAGCTTTCCAATTTTTCGTGATAAATCGACATCAACTCACGGAAACGTCTTGGAAAGTGCAAACGTCGGGGAAAATGATGGAAATACACCGAGTTGTTGGCTTATATGATGTTTCCTAAGTTTTTGTCAATCTTAAAACTTCTCCTTGAAAATGAATGTGAACAAATCCAAAAGAATATAACGGAACGATAGATTAGGAAAGCGTTAAATGATGCGGGAAATGAACGAATGAACGTGAATTACGGACCAGCAAACGTAGGCTTTTCTCAGAAATCAGATGCAGTCAGAATCTTGAATGGAGAAAAACGCGAAACGCAAAACAATGGCGTGGATTTAATGTCACCGATGGATTGATTTCAGCAGACCTTCTGGTTAATCATTTCTCAACCCTTGGCATTTTGGACTCAATTTCTGACGATAAACGAGGCATAATCAGGAAATATGCTCAAAATGTGACGAACATAAAACGACAATAATTGTGTTGGAACTTTGAGGAATATTTATCTCACCAGCCAAACCGCAGGGGAGTTGTGAATCAAGGAATGCTGAACGTTCAAATCGGCTTCACGATGCCAAATCATTCTTTCTGCCGAATGTCTGTTTAGCCGTTATTTACATCAACTTTTACATCATAAAGATCACGAAGATGTAACACAATTAAATTTATAAATATTAAAAATAGCATTTCATAACGGGACAGTTAAGCGATTTCCTTATAACGAATATTTCGTTATGGCGATGTTCTTTATAGAAAGATTTTACTGCAGTTAAAATTGTTTGAATATTAAATTTCGCTTTTTCATTTATAATATAATTATAAATTATAAATTATAAGAATAAGTTGTAAGAAACTGCCAAATTATTCATGAATGTTCTTCATTTTTCATGGATTAGCACTCATGACGGCTGGCACATTGTCTGAAATGATTTGCTTGGAATTTCAGTCAAAAAGCATTTGAGTGTTTTCAGATTTTTAAAAAGTTATCAGTAGAAGAACAACATTAATTTCGTGCTCCCGAATATGCACAATTATAAATTATTATAATTAATAATTTTAAAGTTAAAAAAGTTAAATTTAATAGTTCGGATCAATTGTTATTTCATTTTTTTTTTAAATCACTGATTAACATAGTGAGCTCATTTTTCATGGCTTCCGTTTTAGAATCTGAAGTCTGCAATGTAAAAATAATAATTTGCCAGAAGATGATCTATTTAGGAGCCTTAATCCCCCCGGAAGGATTTATTTTGAAAACTAATTTTTTTTGTGCGTTTGAAGTCTCCATTCCTTCAAATTTTTGCACTCGTAAATGGAGAATATAAATCTTTTCTTTTTCCGAATGAATGTTCGATGACCCCGATGACTTCTTCGCCACCTCCTCAGTCACGTGACTCTGGCGTGTCACACGTCCATCTGGAAAGAAATCCATGATCTCCGCTTCATTGGAAGTAGATGTCACTCTTTTCAAATCCTTCCCTTCACGGTCATCATCGGTGGATGAGGGTGCCATTATTTCACCGCATTTTGTTGAAGCATTATTAAATTATATTATAACTACATTAATTTATGTTATTATAATTTGCATTTTATTTCAACGCATTTTGTTGAAGCATTATTAAATTATATTATACATTAATTTATATTATTATAATTTGTCATTATTTCAGCACATTTTGTTGAAGTATTATTAAATTATATTATATATTAATTTATATTATTATAATTTGTCATTATTTCAGCACATTTTGTTGAAGTATTATTAAATTATATTATATATTAATTTATATTATTATAATTTGTCATTATTTCAGCACATTTTGTTGAAGTATTATTAAATTATATTATACATTAATTTATATTATTATAATTTGTCATTATTTCAGCACATTTTGTTGAAGTATTATTAAATTATATTATATATTAATTTACATTATTATAATTTGTCATTATTTCAGCACATTTTGTTGAAGTATTATTAAATTATATTATATATTAATTTACATTATTATAATTTGTCATTATTTCAGCACATTTTGTTGAAGTATTATTAAATTATATTATATATTAATTTACATTATTATAATTTGTCATTATTTCAGCACATTTTGTTGAAGTATTATTAAATTATATTATATATTAATTTACATTATTATAATTTGTCATTATTTCAGCACATTTTGTTGAAGTATTATTAAATTATATTATATATTAATTTACATTATTATAATTTGTCATTATTTCAGCACATTTTGTTGAAGTATTATTAAATTATATTATATATTAATTTACATTATTATAATTTGTCATTATTTCAGCACATTTTGTTGAAGTATTATTAAATTATATTATATATTAATTTACATTATTATAATTTGTCATTATTTCAGCACATTTTGTTGAAGTATTATTAAATTATATTATATATTAATTACATTATTATAATTTGTCATTATTTCAGCACATTTTGTTGAAGTATTATTAAATTATATTATATATTAATTTACATTATTATAATTTGTAGCACCGTAACGGTTTCGGCAGTAGAGGTATTCGCAAACGAAGCGATAAAATTACAGACATCTTTGGATTTCTTGCTCCCAGGAGATATTTTCCCTGTTTTAATCGTAAATTTTCCTCAGTTTCTATTTTAATGGAGAACATTCTGCGCTTACAAGATGTTCTTGATAATGCAAAAGTCGACCCTGGAAATCAAGGAATAATTTCTAGGATTTACTTTCGAACTTTAAGTTAAGGATAACATAACACAATCAAAAGGAACTGTTCCAAATCCATTAATTAATTTATCTTCAATCTTTTTTGACATTCCATTGAATGTCCTTGAATTCCCTTCCAACGTCCACAATCATCGCAACAACCACCACTACCACCACTGTTTTGGTGGCGGGGTGGAATTTATGTCCACTCAGAAATTGCGAACTTCTGGGTCTCGTGTGTTATTCATTCGTGAGTCCCTGGCATTTGCATCTTATTCGTTTCTAAGAATGTCCTCAGCAGTCGGCATCCATCGACGATTCCAGTTGCAATTTTCAGAATCAATCGATCTCCACGATTGTCCTGGAAAACTTTTTCCAATTTCAACCGGATTTATTCTTTCAAATAAAATTGTTATGCAGAACACAAAGGTGTGCCATTCGAAATCAACCCATGGCCGGAATAAAGGGGCCTGGAAATATTTACTGCCACTTCAAACGGCACTCCATCCCTCCACCGCTCAGCCATGCGTGACCTTTCTTGCGTCACAACTTTTTCCAAGTTCTTTCTTCGTCTTACTTTATGTACCATACGAGTACTTAAACTTCTTCCACGGTCAAATGAAGGACCTCCTGAGAGATGGAGGGCCATGTGACGTCATCATCGTCGTTCTCGTCCTCCTCCTCCTCTCTTCTTTATCACTATCATCATCAACAGAAGCAGCAGCATCACCACCACCATCATCACCATCATCATCATCATCATCACAATCATAAATGTGTCCGACTCTTCATCGTTCATAAATAATTCAAAGGCTCGAAATGTAGAAACTTTGGGGTGAGAAATGAGTTGGAAGTGAAGGAATTAAAATTTTCTGTTTTCTTGTTCAATATCTTCTTCCTGCTCCTCCTCCTCATCGTCGTCTTCATCATCATCATCATCATCATCATCATCATCATCATCATCATCATCATCACCAACATTATTATCATCATCATCATCACCAACATTATTATCATCATCACCATCACCACCATCATCATTAACAACATCATCATCATCAACATCAACATTATTATAATCATCAAGGGCGGATCTAGAACACTTTTGCGGGGGAATCCACACATTGCAACCACTGGGCGGATTTGGAATAGGGGGCCACAGCTTCTAAAATTTTTATTGAAGGTGGTTTAATTATTTATATATTTTTATAAAAATCAATTAAAATATGTTTTTTAATTTAATTAACTTTTAAATAATTTTTTGTATTTTATAATAGAATTACTAATCATCATCATCATCACAGTCATAAAAAAAAGGGATCCTTTTTTGTCAACGAAACAAGGATGTTCACGTTCCAAATGTCAAAAACTGAAACGGCATTCGCGTTCACATTTCAAAGGAGAACATGAAATTACACTCCATAAAGGTCACCATAACTACAACAACAACAACAACAACAACAACACAAACACAAACACGCATCACTTAGAAACGACAAGAGAACCACAAATTATCAATACATGCCATTACTTATTTTATTAAACATTAAACAATATTAAACATTATTATTATTATTATTATTATTATTATTATTATTATTATTATTATTATTATTATTATTATTATTATTATTATTATTATTATTATTATTATTATTATTATTATTATTATATTATTATTATTATTATTATTATTATTATTATTATTATTATTATTATTATTATTATTATTATTATTATTATTATTATTATTATTATTATTATTATTATTATTATTATTATTATTATTATTATTATTATTATTATTATTATTATTATTATTATTATTATTATTATTATTATTATTATTATTATTATTATTATTCTTATTATTATTATTATTTATTATTATTATTATATTATTATTATTATTATTATTATTATTATTATTATTATTTATTAACCAATTGCAAATACAAATGGAAGTATTAGAAACTTATAATAACGTTTAAGACAACAAACAGACAAACAGACCTCTTTTTGAGCAAACTGACGAAGACAAGGAGTCCAAGACCGAAAGCAATGCCAACGACAACCCCGATGAAGAGGGCCAACCATGCTGTTGTCTCGTGACCTGAGCAATTCATTGTTGGCATAATTCACGTGAAAGCATTCAATTCATAATTCACGTGAAAGCATTCAATTCATAATTCACGCATTCATATCCAAAGTTCAATAATAATTCACTCTTTCCATAGATTAAAATGTTTTACCACATTCAGTAACGAACAAAGTTGTTACTTTATTTTCCCTGAATGTAATATTTTTCTATTACTACTTATGCATTATATTGATAATTATAATTTTAATTATTACTTATATAATAATAATAATAATAATAATAATAATAATAATAATAATAATAATAATAATAATAATAATAATAATAATAATAATAATAAGTTTTAGGATGAAGGAAATTTCTTTTGGTTTAGTTAAGAACAGCCATTGTTTTTTGTTTGTTTGTTTTTTTCTGTATGTTATTGCCTAAGGTCTCTGGAAGAGACTTGGCATTTTTTTTGTCACGGGACTCTCGAGATTTTTTTTGAATAAAAATAATAATAATAATAATAATAATAATAATAATAATAATAATAATAATAATAATAATATAATAATAATAATAATAATAATAATAATAATAATAATAATAATAATAATAATAATAATAATAATAATAATAATAATAATAATAATAATAATAATAATAATAATAATAATAATAATAATAATAATAATAATAATAATAATAATATCGTCCCATCAAGTGAAACGTCATAATTTTCTAGGTCAGGTCGCTTTCACTGACATCATAAAGCCACCCGCCGCCTCTTAGTGGCTTTTCAGGTTTCTCAATTCCTCCCGAGATCGAATTAGATGACAGCTTTGTGAATCCCTGACTGACCACACATAATGGAGATAAAATGAACAATAATAATCTTAATGATAATCTTATTCATGCGATGTTAAATGTTGTTTATATTTTTTTATTTATATGGATTAGCTGGATTAGCTATTGTTGAATTTGTTAATATTGCTATTATTGTTGTTGTTATTGAAGATAAATTGTATTGCATGATATTTTAATTAAATTGTTTGTAATTAAATTGTACTGTGTCTTATTTATATTGTACTGTTTCTATATAAATTTTATTGTTTGTAATTAAATTGCATTGTATGCTATTTAAATTTTATTATATGTTATTTAAATTGCAATGTATGTTACTTAAACTGAATTGTTTGCTATTTAAATTGAATTGTTTATATTTAAATTCTCACCTCTTAGGTAACCAAAGACCCTGTTCAGGTAAACAGATTGCTGACTTCCGAATGGAATCTCTTGATTGGAAAAATGTTTTATTAAAACATTATTTTAGTAATATTAAATAGTTTAAAATAGTTAAATATTATTTATCTAAATATTTATTCATTATTTTATTAAAATTTAATTTATAAATATTTAAAATAATTTATTAAAAGATTATTTTATTTAAATTACTTTAAATTTAAATAACATTGGATTTAAACAATTTCGTTTAAATATATGAATAGCTTAATATAAGTTCTAATACGTATTTCTTATCTTTAGAATAAGCAACTAATAACAGAAATAATAGAATTACTAAATTGGCACAAAAATAAATAAAAAGCCAAGTAATGCAATACGATGAAAATGAGAAAGTCCTAGAGAGCTGGCAGACCAAAATAATATTTTTAATAAAAATAATAATCATGCAATTTTAACACATTTAAGGTCCTTATTCCCGCATTGAATCCCCATTGCGTCAGTTGCACTCCTAACAACCCACGATTAAATGGCGATAAAGAAGAATGGATGGGTGAATGGATTGGAGCGGGAAAGAGCAGGATCACTGGATGGATGGAGGAAAAGGCGAACGGATGGAATGAGTTGTAAAAGATAAAAGAAGGATTCTAGAATAATCTCGAAAGAGTGACCTTAAGGTAAGCCTGGAGGAATAGTTTTAATAATGTTTTTGGAAATGGAACGTCCAATCACGGATGAATGGTTTAAGATGGAAAAGTAATGGATGGAAATTCATAAATTGATCCAGAATACGTACGTATTTGTACATACATGTATGTACGGATGGAAGGAATGAAAGTGCAGATGGTTGGAAGAATCATCCAGAAGCAAGGAGGAAATAAAAAGTAGCCCATTGCGACGGTTGTTGTTGCGTGAGTTGCTTCAATCCAATGCATGTTTTTATTTTCCATCTCTGATCTGCTTTCATTCATTCATGCTTCTCCAATTTCAAATCTTTGGTCATTCCACTACAAATCATCGTTGTTGTTGTTGTTGCTATTGTTTTGATGGTGGCGATGATGACGATGATGATGATGGAAAATGTTTAAAAGCAAAAAAAATTGAATTTCATTTATTTGGCTTTCCACTGGTTTCCATGTAGTTTGATTGATGGATTCTTAGGATTATTGGACCCTCAGGTGTCTGTCATTATTTTGGAACATCTTCCTCTCCAGGAGGAATTATTGTCATCTGATTGTGATCCAATGATTTGCATTTGATGATCATCGTTTCCATCATCGCTACCAACATTGTTGTTGTTGTTGTTGTTATTTGATCTCAAACATCAACAAAGTCATTTGCATATTTTTCAATTGGCCTCAGCAATTCATCTGGTTGCATTATTAATTCGATTCAAAATTCATCTCATGAATAAATTGAATTAACATTAACTTTGTTACAAATAACTTTGTTTGAATTGAAATAGAAAAAACTAGTTTGAAGTTCTAAATGTTTTGATAAACAATGTCATCCCACGTCATTCTGTTCACTTCACTATTGGAAATATCATCCTCGAAAGGTCTTAATGTCCTGCTTGTTATTTGTCATTTGTTATTTGGAATTTAACATTTTATAACAAAAGAAACAACTTTAATGAAATTTAGATTTGAAGGCGTTTGTCCAACAATTTTGAAGCATCAATTGTGCAAACGTCGTCTGCTTCGTTTTGTTTACTTCGCGCCTTATCACCTGAGATTTTATCGATTTAGGCAGGTTCTTATCGAGTTATTTTACTCAGTTTTCAATAATTTCATTTAATTTTTAAAAGTATTTTTAAATTAATTTCTAAATAATTTGTTTATTTTTCAATTTAAAACATTATTTCAAGTATGGATTGATTATGTTTCTCAGATGCGACTAAAAAATGAATTGAATTTTCTTTTAAATATTTTTCCATTCTCGTATTTAAAATAAAAAGGATATTTTAATAACTTTTTTTATGTTTAAAGTGAATTCCATTAATAAAAATTGATTAATGTTTTTTTTTTAAACAAATTCATGAAATAAATCACAATTTTATCTATTTCCTTCAAAGTTCTTAGTCGTTTAAAAGTACTACGAGTACTACGGGTAATATTTTTCAGTGCAATAAACGTTTAAAAACTGTTTTTAATATCTTTTAATATTTAGGTGCATAAATATTTTTCAGTTCAAAGGATATTTATTACTTTTCAGTTCATAGATGTCAGCGACCTTATGCTGAACTTAATAATAAAGCCTTCAACTTAAAATTTTGAACCTCACAACAGAAAGAAAGCACTCAAGTAACCCTAACATTTGTGCATCCTTCAGTATCACATGAAATCTTGAACAACACGTGAGATATTATAAGGCGAATAATTATTTTCAATTTATTTTATATTTTTTAAACACATTTAACAAATTTTTTTTGCTGTTCAAACTTGCTTAAATCATAACATCATGGTAAATATTTTAAAATTGCATCTTTTAGATTTGATTTTTCGGATATGTCCATTGTTTTTGTTATTTTTTTTTTTAGAAATTCAAGATTTTAGTGAAAGTTTTCAAAAACCCCATCACATTTCGCATTTCTGCTTGTGGCGTAATATTACTTGAAAGATTTGTGGCGTAATATTACTTTAATGGTTTGTGGCGTAATATTACTTTAAAGATTTGTGGCATGATATTACTTTAAATATTTGTGACATAATATTAATTTAAAGATTTGTGGCGTAATATTATTTTAAAGATTTGTGGCGTAATATTATTTTAAAGATTTGTGGCGTAATATTATTCTAAAGATTTGTGGCGTAATATTATTCTAAAGATTTGTGGCGTAATATTATTCTAAAGATTTGTGGCGTAATATTACATTAAAGATTTCTTAGTAAAAAGAAACAATACTTGAAAACAAATGCGCCCAAATCATCTCAGTTATGCAACAGACAATAATCAAATAAATAAATAAAGAAAACAAATGCAATCTTCGCCCGCATGGCTCAATGGTTAAGACTGCGCCTCTCACGATGGAAGCACGGGGTTCAAACCCCGCTGCGCCTTGCACCGTCCTGATCATCTAGCTATGCAACGGATTTTTAAACAAATGTCTAATGAGAATGTCAAAGAAAATTGAAGTATTGGTCACTTTAAGATGTTTTAAACTTTAAATTAATTTCTAGGTGAAATTAAGTTATTATTTTGCACCTAGGCTGATAAACATTTATAAAAGAAATAAATTTATCATTTCCATAAAACAAAATAATTTAACCTAAAATTTATTCTAACGTTTCATCTCTTTGTTCTCACGTTTTAACAAAAAAGTTGAGCGACAAAATTGCTTAATAATTCTGAGGGTTTTTTCGGATGGAGTTGCTTAAATAATACAAGTGCTCCAACAACCATCCATCATCAAGACTTCTATGTTGGAGCTAATTGCCGCAAAAGTAAGAAAATATCTGGTCATCTTTGGACAAATAATTGATGATGATGTTGATGTTGATGACGATGTACAAGATAATGATTCATTAAATTCAAGATAATGATGTTGATGACGACGACGACGATGAAGGTAAATGTGCTCAAGGTGATAATAATGAACATCATTTTCCATTTGGTATTTTTCGACCTCCAAAACTACCGTAAAAGAATATTCCAATTCCAGACAATTCTTAAGAAAGATGATGTGCCTTTTATTTTACTAGGAGCGTTGCCAGCTCCGAAGACTAATTGGCGCACATTTCCAAGTGCAAGCGAAAGCGGTAGCCCCCGGAGGTGGAGTGGATTGTGCCAAAATTAACTTCCGTCGCTCAGGCAAAGCGTGCCAAGACGAAACTTCCAGAAGGCCTTTCCATTCACAAGGTCGACATCAACAGCCATTCACGTCTCCATTAAACACTCCATCCAGGAGCACAATGGAACTGGAAAGAATCACGTCAGAGCGCCGTGTAACACGAGCTTCTAAGAATTTACCGACGCCTTACTCAGCTCCACCGACGGACATCCGTCGTCTAAATGATGACCTATTTTTGGATGACCTATTTTTTTCTAAGCGGCCGTGTTTCTCAGAGTGCTCTTTGAAAGAGAAATGTTTATTCAAAGGCAGCGCGGGAAATTGAATTTATCTTCTCACCTTTTGCTTTGCCGGAGTGGTACGTGCACCTGTTCCACGGAGGATGGAGTATGTCCAGTACGGTGCCGTCTTTCTCCAGCCAGAAGTTTCGAGAGCACTTGAAGGACCACGTGACCGATCGAGATGTGACGTTGCAGGTGACGTCAAAACCGTCGACATACCTCGTCACTTCAGCTTCGTTTGGCGTAACGACCTTGGCGCATCCGTGCACTGAAATGAATTCATCATCATCATCATCATCATCATCATCGTCATCGTCATCGTCATCATCACCGTCACAGATAAACACCTATTCGAATAATGTTCAAATTATAAAGCAACATTAGGCGTCAATGAGGTTAAATTGAATTAAATGCAAACGTTGCGTCGAATAAAAAGAAAAATAAGATCAGCACGAATTTTATAAAAAATCCAAAATATCAACAACAACAACAACAGCAATAATACATACAAGTTACACACATACAATCTACACAACGGCTATAACAACAACAACAATCACAATCTGCATAACATCACTGGCAACGGCAACAATCATAATTCACATAACTATCAACAACTAAAATCCACCCAACTACAACTACAACTACAATCCACCCAACTACACCAGCAACACCAATCAACTCAGCTATAAAGACTAAATCATGCCCAATGGAATTTCCCGAAATTTCTTCCCTTGAGAACTGAAAGCTGAGAAGTTACTGGAACGACTAAGGCCGAACAAATTGCCGACACGGAGGAGGCAATTACCTCTCCGCAAATCATTAGCCTCCTGAGCCCCTCAAAAACCTCCCCAAAATTCTGAGTGGGTGGAGAATGATGCCAGGGCATCCGTTATTTCTAATCTCGGTCGCGCACGCCTCTTCTTGCAATGAACTGCTGATAAAATATTCCTGCCCGTGTCCTACTCCCAGTGTAGGCTGGTCCACCCTAAATCTTTTCCGACCGTGGAATTATTTGTCCACTGCCTACTGGGGCCTCCATTGATCACTCGAGAGTCCCATTGTCCGCTGGAAACGATTGCGTCTGTCGTTGAGTCTTCCGGATATCCAGGCATGGAAGATGATGAGATTATTCGAGACATCATCGCGTCAACGATTGACATTTCGTGAGAAGACGATGAACAGAATTCGATTTTATTTTTTGATTTGTAAGTTTTAATATTTTTTTTTGTTCTTATTTTCTGGAAACATTTTATTTCTTCAACTCGAAAATCTTCTTCCCGGTAGACGAAATATCGCCGCCATGTTTTCTTCCGAGCATCGATTCAAACCCAGGAAGTTTTTGCAAAGAATAACGATCCGTCTTTTGTTGCTAATTCTTTGCAAAGCAAAAATAAATTGTTGTGTCCGTTTTATTGTCTTCTTAATGCACACAAGGATTTGTTGAAAACTCTGAACTGGATCATTTAATTCCAACTGGAAATTAATTAACTAAAATGAACTTCGTCGGCAACAAATCGAACGATCACATTTGCAAGAGCCGAATTTCCATGACAACCGTGCAACAAATCAAACGACACGAGGGTGAATTAAGACAAAAATATGAATAAATCATTCTAATTAAGACAAAAATATGAATAAATCATTCTAATTAAGACAAAAATATGAATAAATTATTTCAATTAAAATAAATAATGAATCAGAAGAAAATAATTTCATCTACGAAATAGCATAAAATCGTTTCGGAATAAATTTAAAATATTCCTCAGAAATAAAATAACCAAAGAAATGTAAAAAGGAATTCTTGTCTTTAATTTTCTCTGCTTGTCGGTGGATGCAATGTTGCTCGTAGGAACGGCTGAATAAATTCATGGCGGCAATAAACCAGTTGAAGGTCTGCTCCATGCGCAATGAGAGTTGAGACTGGAAAATCCAGAGGCTGGAAAATCCTCCATCATCGTGGAGTTTACGACGAAATAAAAAGACAAATTGTCCCGCATTTATGTGGCGCATAACAGGGGCGACTTGTTGGAATTCAAAGGGAATTTGACAAAAAGCTCAGCAACGCAACCTTTATTTATTCGTTTTTAAATTTTTCCAGGAAACATTGGTGAAATAATAGCTGCCCCAACAAAAACTGCAACATCATCAACACCAACAGCTTTGAAAACTTATCAGCAAAATTGAACAGATGATCTTCAATAACAATGTCATCCAGAGTCGCTTGAAATTGTTCACATTTTGGAAATATTTTATGAACGATATATATGATAATAATGAATGTTGCGAATGTTGTAAATGTTGCATCATCATCATCGTCATCGTCATCATAATTACTTTAAAACTAAAATTTAATTGCAATAATAATCATAATCATGATGGTTGAAAATTATTTTCAAAAAGTAAAATTTAAGGGTTTGACATGAAAGGTTTTATACTTTTATAAATTATTTTCCTCTTTTTTTGATTATTTAAAGTATTTTTAACAATTACTGACTTAATGCAAATAAGTGAAACTGAAAAAAAATAATTTATATTTAATTAATGCATCGTGGTTGTTTATTTTAAATTTTGAAATAAATATAATTCTAACCGTTCAAAAATGAATATCGAATAAAAAATGAATTAAAAATAGAAATATCTAAAAGGAAGGCTTAATCTCAGGTACTTATCCGAGCTAATCCACCGCTTGTCCGTCAATAATTATTTTCGTCAATTCACGACGATTATAATTATTATATAATTATTTGCATAATCATTACATACTTAGTAACATAATTATTACATATTTATCATAAATATTATCACTATTGAAATAGCCCATCAGCATTATGATAATTAGTTAGTATTAATTGCTAGAGTTATCCACTTTTTATTGTCTTTCATTGTTCCACCAACTCCATGTCACTGGAAAGCCAAAGAGGAGCACTAAGCCTGAGTGGTGGATGGAATGATGAGAGTCAGTCAAGCGTGGAAGGAACTGCATCCGATTGGAAACTCACGGTATAAGAACCACCGGGATTTGACGTTAATTAAGAAGCTCCCGGTAATTTAGAAGTCTCCCGGTCGAATTCAACTTTGGGGATCGATAAATAAGAATTTTTTGAGGAAATTGATTTAAGAAATAAATTAAGCAGATCAGTCTATTTTGTGATAACTCGATTGTAGTTAATTAATCAATAAATTCGTGGAGATGATGACGATGACAGCGACAATAAGGGTGATGATGAAGATGATGAGGAGGACGACGACTGATTTTCATATTGTTTAATAAATAAGTGTGGCAATAATAATGTAAATAGTTTACACGATAATATAGTGTACAAATACACGATCATTTGGATGGATATTTGTGCAGACATGTGTACTTACATTTGGATGGTCGTCCATTAATTGTACTTTCGGACATCATCATCTGTTTCCTTCTATTTCAGAGAATCGGTTGAAGATGCACACTTTGCATCCGAATGGACGCCTAATCGATCATCCGCAACAACGAATCGGTTGCCAACAAAACAAAACATTAATAAAACAAACAAATGGGTGCACGAACAATTAAATACACAGCAACAGACATTTACAAAGACATTATGTCGCAGAAGGTATCGACGATGATGAAGAAGATGATGATGATGGTAATAATGATGATGATGATGATGATGCTGATGATGATGGTAATAATGATGATGATGATGATGATGAATGGGGAAGAGAGATAGTGATCGAAAGTGAGGAGGTACATCCATTCAGGAAGTGAACATCAAAGGCTTACAAGTCACGGAGCGGAATCATTGGCTTCGTATGACAGACTTGTCTAATTACATTCTCACTGTCTTTACTCCATCCATCCATCCACCCATTCATTTATCCATCTAATCATCTATCTACTCGTCCATCCATCTACTCATCCATCCATCCATCCATCCATTCATCCGTCGAGTTGTTCACCAATGTATATCTTATCGGACAATAAGAAATTCCAATAAACGGAGTACTCAAGTATTATTCAGGATGAGGTGAACTCTGCAACCTGCCTCCCCAAATAAGACTCTTGCATCGCTCTGATGGTTTCATGCTCTTTGGAGAGGTGCCTTGTAGTGATTACAGCGATTGCAATTGCAATATAAGAATTACAATGGTTACAATTGCAATTATTACATTGTAATACATGTAAAAACAACAACAACAATAACAACAGCAATAAAAACATCAATTTTGAATGGGGACATGCTTTTAGATTTTGCAAGTGCAAGTTCTTTCACAAAGAGCATCACGCATAGCATCAGATCTTATTTAATTATTTAATTAACTAATTAAAAACATTTGAATTACTGAGTTGATTTGGACTTATATAGCTTTTTGCTAACCATTTGTATATTATTTATATAGCGCTCTTTCTCAAGAACGCTTTGGCATTGCAAGACAGATTTCGAAGTTGCTAAAGCATGCAGGAACGTAACAATCATCTAGCCAACTTACGCAATGATGACGACGATGATGACGACGATGATGATGATGATGACGATGACGATGATGATGATGATGATGATGATGATGATGACGAAGACGATGACGATGATAGTGATAAATAATAACCGTGCAACATCAGAGATTAAGGAACTAAAATATTAGTACAAATAATAAATTATTAGAAACGATTTCACGAATAAATAAAATTTTCCGAATATATTAAAATATTAGTACAAATAATAAATTATTAGAAACGATTTCACGAATAAATAAAATTCTCCGAATATATTAAAATATTAGTACAAATAATGAATTATTAGATTAATAATTATTAATATATTTCTTCTGTCTTCGTCGCAGCAGGCATGGAGGACAAAATCAATCCATGTTCAATCCAGGTGTTTCACCTTACCCACCAGGTGTGTGGATTTTTATAATTTTTTGTAGGTCACCTGTATTTTTTAAAATTAATTCATCAGCATCTTAGTGGGTCTTTTGAAAGCCTTCATTTCAAACGTTTTTAGAAATAATATTTCATTAATTATTAATTAATTAATTATTTCATTAATATTTCATTAAATTTTCCAGATGACTAAATATGGCAACTAATGAGTGCCATTTGCGTGAGATAACATTCATTCATTCGCTCATCCATTCATCCAAAGATGACATTCATAAATAGTAAAAAGGATGTCTGGTTTTTAAACCATCACTGCCTCATGTTGAATTGCTGCAAATGCATTGCAAACAAAACATTGCAAACAAAACATTGCATTGAAACAATTGTTGCTAATTGAGAAATGTACTAAGCCCGTTATCACGCGATTAAATGATCAGAGGATACTCATGTAGTAATAACGCAATTACATTAGGCCGCGAGTGGTAATTAATATGCATGAGGCCACAAGAGATAATTAATATGCATGAGGCCATAAGAGATAATTAATATGCATGAGGTCAAGGCATCGCGAGGTCAATTCCTTTACGAATTTTTAACAATTTCTAAGAAATTCGAAATAAAACATTTTTATTTGAGAAAGTCTGTGGGAGATTTGACGTTGAGACATTCAATTAACATTAACAAGATTAATTGGAATTTAACGGAATTAAATACAATTTTAAAATATTAATAAAAATGATAATGCATCAATTATTGGAATTATATTTTCCTCAACTTTGGTTCAATTTTAATTTCCATTCAACATTAATTCTTCGAAAACAAAATTAATATTAGTTAAAAACAATTTAAAGAATTTTTAATTCATCAAAACAA
>JAJTWR010000299.1:315000-345000 GCA_021613335.1 Whitmania pigra
CATAGTCAGCATCCAGGTAAGACACCAGATCGTTCGGACACGTGACCAATTTGAGCAGGTGAGGTTCGGGTATGCTCAGGTGACAGTGTCTCCTACCTGAGCACAGGTGATCAAGTTGGATCGTGACGTCAGCAAAGCATCCCAGGTGGTAGTCACGTGACAAGCACCGGCCGACTTGCATTCTACCGTACCTGGCTGACATGATGAGGATGACTGAATCCTGTGGACACGTCGGTGAGAAGTCTTCGAGGAGGCAGTACTCGGTTGAGGAGACTGACAGATTATTATAATTATGGTTATTAATAATTTTAGTTTAATTTATTATTATTATTATTATTATTATTATTATTATTATTATTATTATTATTATTGTTATTATTATTATTATTATTATTATTATTATTATATTATTATTATTATTATTATTATTATTATTATTATTATTATTATTATTATTATTATTATTATTATTATTATTATTATTATTATTATTATTATTATTATTATTATTATTATTATTATTATTATTATTATTATTATTATTATTATTATTATTATTATTATTATTATTATTCTTATTATTATTATTATTATTATTATTATTATTATTATATTATTATTATTATTATTATTATTATTATTATTATTATTATTATTATAGTGTTGTTGTTGTTGTTTTTAATGTTGCTGTTATTATTGCATGGTAGTTTGGCAACAAAACAAACTGTAAAAACTATTTCAGAACACAACAACAACAGACTAAATAGGCTAAACAAGTTAAACGTAGTTAACTAAGTATTTAAATTTAAAATTATGTTCTTAAAATTACTTCATATTTTCGAGTAAATAAAATAAATTATGGCTGCTGAATCTGCCTCATACGCAGGCAGGGACTCGTAAACGGGTCGGAAGAAGGCCATTTGGGTCCCATGTTTATTGCATCCATCCACCCCACGTTCGGGGGAAGAAACCCACTTTTGGGGACACAAACGTGATTCAAACCTCCTTCATGACTGAGTTGTGATGATTTGTTGTTGTTGCTATGAAATGTTGTTGTTGCTATGGAATGTTGTTGTTGCTATGGAATGTTGTTGTTGCTATGGAATGTTGTTGTTGTGTGCATGGAATGTTGTTGTTGCTATTGAATGTTGTTGTTGCTATGGAATGTTGTTGTTGCTATGGAAGGAGCAATGATTGAATCGCTGTTGTAAGTTATTGTTGTAATTTATTTTATGTTATCAAAAACATAATATTATATAAAAATATATTCATTTTATTTGCTTTCTATCCAAAAAAAAGTCAAAGGGCTGTGAATTGCTGCTGTAAGTTATGAATTGCTGTGCATCATGTGTTGCACAACTTTATAAAGTAATTTGATCGTGAAACTAGTTATAATAATAACAATGATGAAAATAATTAATTAATGATAATAATAAATTATACTAATAATAACGTTATATCATTATTATTAATAACTAAGAAATAATGAATTAACAGTCATATTATTATAATAATAATAGTAATTAATATTAAAAAATATAATAGTAGTTATTATTATTGTTATTATTTATTAATTTTATAATAATATTATTATTATTATTATTGTTATTATTATTATTATTATTATTATTATTATTATTATTATTATTATTATTGTTATTATTATTATTATTATTATATTATTATTATTATTCTTATTATTATTATTATTATTATTATTATTATTATTATTATTATTATTATTATTATTATTATTATTATTATTATTATTATTATTATTATTATTATTATTATTATTATTATTAGTGTTATTATTATTATTTATGAATTTCATCTCCTCCAAGGATCAATCTTGCTTACAATTAATACCTGGAAGGTTATCTGAGGAAACTTCTCGTCATTCATTAAATAGCCATCAATCAATCAATCAATTGATATTTCACTAATCTTTACTTTGTCAGAGCCAGTTTCATCATCCTCATCATCGTTATTGCCGCATCTTATTATGTAATTCAAATTGGATTTATGGAAAATTTGATTCGAGAAGTATGACGTAATATAACTTTATTTAACATTATAATTGTTCTAAATTATTTTGATTCGTGAATGAATGCGATTAAAATAAATAAATAAATGTTAAAATTTAATATCTAATAAAATTGTTTTTTTTTATTTTTATAAATTTTTATGCGTTATTTTTAAATATTAAAGCTCATACGTCATCATTTTAAAACGTCAACAACGATGAGCTGTAAATCATTTATCTTCATTTTTTTTCTTAATGACAAATATCTTTGCATTAAATTATTAAGAACGTAAATAATTTGTATGAATTAAAGATTGTGATGGTAATTATAATAATAAAAATAACAACAATAATAAGAATATTTAATTATGAATTTAATAAATTTAATATTTAATTATGAATTTAATAAATTTAATATTTAATTATGAATTTAATAAATTTAATATTTAATTATGAATTTAATAAATTTAATATTTAATTTAATATTTAAACATAATATTTAATTATGAATTTCATAATATTAAATTATGAATAAAATGCATTACCTTTGATCTCTTTCAAGTTTATAATTCGAAAAAACGACGAGACTGATAACTTGATGATGATGATGATGATGATGATGATGACGATAATGAGGCTGGTCAACAATTGGTTACTATTAATAGATGGGCAACAATGAACTAATGAACTCGAGGTTGCCATGGAAATTAATCAACCAATGGGATGCCGTGTTTGAAGCGTCCATAAATTAACTGTGACCTTCAATGACATACTGTGACCTCTTTTCGTCTTCGTAGATTATTATTATCTTGACCATTATTATTATCGTCATCGTCATAATCATCATCACCATCATCGATGTCGTCGTCATAAAAACCATCGCGTCATCATCGTCGTTATCATCTTCGTCATCGTCGTTGTCATCACCGTCATTGGTTAGTTTTCATATATCATTTTTTAAATACAAACAGAACATTTACCGTCCGTTACCTTCCTGTAAATGTTGTTATTCCTGATAATTTTTTTTTTATTTTTATGAATTAGTACTATAAATTATAAATATTTTTTATTAATGTATATACTTTATTATTCGAATGACTAATATTTTTAATAATTTGTTGAAGGTTCAATGTCAGCCCGTCGAAAGGTCAAAAAGCAAAGGCAATTGAACACCTTCATCATCTCTCAAAGGAATTTAATTAACTTACTTAGTTCTGAAAATGTCTGAAAATGTTTTGTAAAATGTTCGAAATGTTTTTAAAGTAATAAACGTAATGATATAATAATAAAATAATAAACTTAATGAACCTCATAAACACCACCTTCATTTCAACTCCTGTTATTTCCTTGATTTTCATCCAATTTCACGGAAAAATATTAAATGTTAAAAATATTATTGCATTATTATGATCTTTGAAATTATTCTATTATAATATTATTGTAATATTAGTCGTGCTTTCTTTTTCGTTTTTTTTGTATTTTTGCAAATGTTTACAAATGGATAGAATCTAGTAAATATGATTTGAATAATTATATAACTAGTAAATATGATTTATAATAACATTTCTAAGAAAAACATTTTACAATCTTAAAAATATTCATCCAGGTATTTTAAGTTTCTTGAACCTTTGATTGGAATGACATTGGATGATTGGATGGATGGACGGATAAATAGTTGGATGGATGGATAAATAGTTGGATAGATGGACGGATGATCGGAAGGAAGTATGGAAGGATGGATGGACGGATTTGTAGGAAGATGATGACAGGATGGAGGTGCACGGAAAGACAACTATGAAGAAAAATGACAACTGAGCGATTTTCAAGAATGAATTTTATTCATGACAGTTGAAATATGGCGTTTCATTTTGATATTACAATAATGTATTAATAATAAATAATTGATATCTTATTTAGATATTTATTTTAATAGTAATTGTTCATAAATTCAGAGAATGAAATTAACACCTTGAGGAGAGTTTGTGAACCTCGGCGTCAAATTAATTCAAAGCCACCTGCGTTTGATTAAAGTTCGTCACATCTTCCTCCTCCTTTTCCTCCTCCTCCTCTTCCTCATCATCATCATCATCATCATCATCGTCGTCGTCATCGTCATCATCACTGCACGAACGTGATTAAAAAATATCAGCCTCCCATCTCCATGGCAACACCTCCACGATGATAGTTTATACAGTTTATCCAATAACGCCATCCTTCCACTTCATTCCACTTGAAGAAGTGAACATCACGAATATGTATCTCCACTCGTGTCTGGAAATATGCAAATGTCCGTCTCTTAATATTCATGGATGACATTGCAAATCCTAACAGATTGTCCCATTATTGGCCACTTCATCCGCAGACTTAATTGAGATATTCGATGTCTCGCGTGATTGTTCGACTCAACATTTTATAGTATGACGTCACATTTACTTTGGTAAACTAATTTTTTTCATTACTTTACGTCTTTAATAAATTGGTAAAAGTTGTTTGAAAGTTTGAAAGTTGAAAAGTGATATTTATAAGCTTGAAAGTTGAAAAGTGATATTTACAAGTTTGAAAGTTGGTTACGCAAATTACTGTGAATTATGTATTTATTTCCCGCTCCAAATGCAACTCTTGCCTGGATTTTCCCTCTCGATTTTTGAAATCGTCTGCTCAAAAAAAACTTTATGATTATTGGTCTTTTACTTTTAAAATTCACTTTTTATATAAAAGCAAAAGTACGACAAAAGTTTTAAAGATTTAAAATGGAAAGTAATTGTTTTTATTCTAAATCCGAAATAAAATAGAATGATTTAAATTCATAGAAATGCTGAATAAAGTGAATTAATGCGAAGCAAGTTTGTGATTAAATGTGATTTTTTTTAATTAAAAAAAAACCTTTAAAACTTCCAAAGAGCTTTGAAATTGTTGAAAATAATTGAGTGGAAATAAAATGATTTCGTTTAGGAAATCACAAGAAAAACAGTTTCATTCTTTTTTTTATTTATTAGTATTAATGTAATCAGAATTAAATCAAAACAAACAAATAAACAATTTAATTAACCTGCTTCTACATCATCGTCATCGTCATCGTCATCGTCATCGTCGACGTCGTCGTCGTCATCATCATCATCATCATCATCATCATCATCAACAACAACATCAAAAAACAACGCAGAAAGTTGACGTTTTGAATAATTTCGAAACATTTTCATATTAAAAATTTTATTTTCCGACGAAAAATATTTTCAATCGGTCGTTAAAATTATAAATTGTTGCCGACAAGGTATTTAGTAGAATCAATTTGTAACGCTGCGTGACGATCAATCATGATGATGATGACGATGACGATGATGATGATGACGATGACGATGATGATGAGGATTTGCTTCCTGGAAAGAATGTGCATTTGTAAATTTTAAAAATAAATTGTTAATAAAACAGCTGATTTGCCCAGGATCATGATTCTTCCTTTAATCAAACTAACTAGGCCTCATTTTAAATTCTACTTAATCTGTTTTTAACGAGATGTAAATTTCAAAAATTAAATCGTTTTTTGATAAATTCGAAATTTTTACTAAATAAAAACTTCCACGCTATTACAGTAAATAAATTATAAATACCAATTAATTTCTAAAATATATAGTAAATCAATTAATCTCAATAATTATTATAATTAATGTCGTTGTTGTGATATTTAAGTTAGCATAATTTATTCAAGAAACTCACCTCAATCATATTTAAATTAGCATAATTTATTCAAATAACTCACCGCAATCGTGTCTTGTGAGTTGCAAAATGACAACAACAACAACATGTTTTATGACGAGACTTGCAATCAACTGCTTCAATTTAATTCCATTCGTCATAATTATCCTGCAATAATTTTTATTTACATTATTCATCATTTTATTTAATTATAAGAATTCCTATAAAGTTATCTACAATTTCAATTCTAAATTATTTTAAAATGTTTCCGAAATAGGAATCAATTTTTTTAAACTCTGAAGTATGTTCTGAAATAAAAATTCATTCATCATTTATTATTTAAGATTTAATTTCTCTCTTTCAAGAGAAATATTTCATTTTTGGATTAAATATTTGAATTAACTTTCAAGGATTTCTGAATTATTTCTTTATATTAAAACTTATTTTCATAATTTTTTTCTCAAGAAAAACGATCCTCCAAAATATTTAAGAATTATTTCAAACTGAAACTGAAACATGGATAAACCGGAAATGAGAGTAAATTTCTCAACAAAATTCATTGTCATGGTGACATCATTGCGATGTCCGTCGTCGGCGTCATCATCATCATCATCACCATCGTCGCCATAATCATTATCATCATCATCGTCATCGTCATTTTCGTCATCGTGGGCGTCATCAGCTTCTGTATTTGCTTATCATCCTAAGCCAAACACTGCAGCCGTGACAAAGTACATTAAAATTTAATTTCCAAAATATCACGTGACGTTCTCAAGATTGTTTTCCGCACTTTGAGAAGATGTTTCTGATGTTTCTTTCAAATGCATTCCATCAGCAACTGATGCATGTTGAGGTCTCAAATGCATCCTGAGACGATCAGTCTCGGTTCATCTTTCAATCAATTTCAATCAATTCTTTTAATGATTCTGCTCTCTTTTTCCTCTTCCGTACAATCTGTCTTTCTTCTTCTTCTTTCCTATTTTTTCATCATCTCAACTTGTTGGAGTACTTCTTAAATGCATTTCTTTTTATAAATGATAGAGCGATTGCACCTAAAGAAAGAATCTTTAAAAGGGATTAATACAATTTTGAATTCTATATAATAATTAATAAACTGTAAAAAGAAAAAAAAATCTATTGACTAAAACACATCCTACATTTCAAAAGTGAATCTCGTCAACAAACTCTTCCATAATTTTTCCAGTTCAGTGATTCCGTAACAAGAACATCCAACCGAGAATTTATTGACGTCATTTTGACGCTTGATTGATGCTGTTTTCACCAGTTTCTCAAGTCATGCATGAAATTTCAAAATTCCTCCTTGGAATATTTATTGCATATTATAAAAGTAAAGTATTAGTTATTATTACAATAATTGTAATAATTATTACTACTTCATTACTAACTTACCTTATTATTGTAATACTTATTACCACAATTATTGTATTATTAGTCATCGTCGTCACCCTCATCATCGTCGTAAGTGCTATAATTGTTTTTATTTTTATTAATGTTATTATCTATGCAAACGAAAGCAGAATATCAAGTTATTTTATTCCACAAAACACATCCATGGTCGATTAAATTTCTATATTTTATAGAAATCCTAAACAGAGCTTTATAAACTCTACTCAATTTAAAAAGTTTTTCTCTTCTTAATTTTAAAATCATGAAATTCTCAAGAACTGCAATTTTGCAATTAAAAAACAAATGCTTAAAAACTTGGTCAATAACCCACTTAAAAGTTTGAATTCATTAAAAAGTCATTCGTGGTTCGCAAGGTCAACTCCCAGGGGTGGAAGGTGAAGAATTAAATGCTAATAAATTATTCATGATGGGATATTTTAATATTCAAATGAGCAATATGTCATGAGGACTTCTAGGTAATATTTTATAATAATTTTTTAAAATAATTTTAAAAATAAATTTATTAAATAAATAAAATACCAGAAAGAAAATTATTTTGATACGTTGTTGATGTTGTTACTTTGTTTAAAAATATTTAATAATGCGGACATAAATTACAAAAAATCCAAATTTATTAATGAGTCATTGTTATTACTTTAGAAGATCATTAATGATAATGTTTATTCATAAATAATAATAATTGATCACCAATATTAATATTTTACATTAAATAAAAATATTTGATCATTAATAATATTGGTTGATCATAAACAATAATATTTGATCATTAATAATAATATTTGATCATTAATAATAATATTTTGATACTTAAGGGAGACGGTGTTATTGTGTTGTCTCTCTTTTCGTCAAAATTATTCTTTATTTTTACATTCAGTCCAACGCTTGTCATCATCTCATTAATAATAATAATAATAATAATAATAATAATAATAATACTAATAATAATAATAATAATAATAATATAATAATAATATAATAATAATAATAATACTAATAATAATAATAATAATAATAATAATAATAATAATAATAATAATAATAATATAATAATAATAATAATAATAATAATAATAATAAAATAATAATAATAATAATAATAATAATAATAATAATAATAATAATAATAATAATAATAATAATACTAATAATAATAATAATAATAATAATAATAATAATAATAATAATAATAATAATAATAATAATAATAATAATAATAATAATAATAATAATAATAATAATAATAATAATAATAATATAATAATAATAATAATAATAATAATAATTAATAATAATAATAATAATAATAATAATAATAATAATATAATAATAATAATAATAATATATAATAATAATAATAATAATAATATAATAATAATAATAATAATAATAATACTAATAATAATAATAATACTAATAATAATAATAATCATAATAATAATAATAATAATAATAATAATAATAATAATAATAATAATAATATATAATAATAATAATAATTAATAATAATAATAATATAATATAATAATAATAATAATAATAATAATAATAATAATAATAATAATAATAATAATAATAATAATAATAATAATAATAATAATAATAATAATAATAATAATAATAATAATAATAATAATAATAATAATTAATAATAATAATAATAATAATAATTATAATAATAATTAATAATAATAATAATCATAATAATAATACTAACGAGTGTTTATGTTAAAAGTGATGATGTTAAAATTGATGCTATCTAAGTTATATTTTTTGTCGATAAATTAGAAAAGTTATCAGAATTTTTCATATTTCAGCACAGTTCATAATTGTCATTGTTAAATTGTTGTAAATAACAATTTCAAAGATTTTTAATTGATTTAAAAATTCTTGATGTGAGAAGCATAATTATAGTTATTAAACAATATAATTTATTAAGCAATATAATTTTTTATGCTATATTCTTTATTGAATAATAACTTTTTAGGCAGTAAATTTTTAGGCAATTTATCAGACATTAATATTTATTAAGCAATATAATTTATTAGACAGTACAATTTATAAGACTTTTTATTTTTAGGCATTATAATTTATCAGACTCTATAATTTATTAAATAATAAAATTTACAAGGCATTATAATTTATTTTGGCAATATGTTTTTATTTGCGAAATGTTCGGTGTTGCATTTCGTGGTGTTTTGTGATGTCCACGTTTGTTTTTGCAATGAAAATATGAAGAAGTTATGAATAATTGTTATTTATGAATTCATAAATTCAGTTCATTAAACTTGCAATTATACTAAAACAATTCAATAAGTATTTATTTGAAGATGATGGTAAGTAGTAAATTTACTATTACTGGTAGCATTTTAAATTATCATTCATATTCTAAGATATATTATTTATTATATAATAATATTATATATTATATATAATAATAATAAAATAATAATAATAATAATTTTATTTTAATAATAATAATAATAACAATAAAATTATTATTATTGCAACATTTTAATAATAACAAATGATTTTCCGTTTAGAAAGCTATTCTACACAAAAATGAATAAGAGCCTTATTATTATTATGAACCATGTTTTGTCCGAGGAAGCGTGAAATGAGGAACGCCTTACAAACACGACAAAAACGACAACAACAACAGCAATAACAACAACAACAACAACAGCAATAACAACAACAACAAGCCACACAAGCATAGACAACAAAACTGAGTAGAAATCAGAATAAATGCAGAATGGAATTACACAGGAAAGAATGGATTCCGAGAACGGTTTGATCCGCTATCAATCATTGACTCCACTGAATTTCTTCCACGGTCACATCAAGACACGGAGACGAGACCGGTGCTGGTTTAATAATGGCCGGAGTAAGATCAAGCCGGTTCATCCATGTGCGGATCATCATCATCATTACCGTCCTCACAGTCGTTACCGTCATCATCATCGTCGTCATCATTATTGTTAGGGTTTCCAGTGTTGGGCTTTTAAGCCAAGATCTTCGCTTTTGTTTTTAAATTTTGGTTTTTTTTTTGGATCTGGGTTTCTAGGTTTGTTGTTTGGAGATCTGGATTTATTTTTTTAAATAATTGTTGTTGTAAAAATAATATTCTGCGTGGTTGTTTGGTTCACCTCTTCGTAAAAGAACCTTCATCACTACCCATTTCCTTCTTGTTCATCGTCTTTGTACGAACGTACAACGAAAGTTGAACGTTGACTTTTGAACAATGGACGGTTATTATGGATGTTGTTACTCCAGTTGTTACTCCAGTTGTTGATCCAACTCGTAAAAAAGCTAAGATGTGGTAAGATCAGGCATTTAATGATGATTGGTTGTTTGGTTCATCTCTTCATAAAAGAACCTTCGCAGACAGACACAGAACTGAAGGATTGGATACATGCAGATCCTAACAATCGCTTTGGGGTGAAATGTAAAATTTGTTCGTGTTTAAACTAATAACTCAGGTATTAACTAAGACATGCTGGCAGACGCAGAAACCTGCTAAAAACATGAAGGACCGAGCTTTGGATGTTGGCCAGTTTCGTAGAACTTCTAAACAGCTCTCAGTTCAAGATGGAGTAACTCCAGCTTTTGCAGGCGAAGTTGGTCAAAACCAAACTGGCTAACAAACTCTTCTTTGAACTTGGAACCAAAATTTCATTCCTGGCAAGAGTTTGGTTGGTGATGTGAGGCAAGGACGCTGTTGGCAGAGATGTGACAATAATAGGGAATGTAATAACCAATCAATAGGGAATATAATATCCAAATTAAATTTTGCTAATTTGCATCAGTTTCCGACTCTGTAGAATTTTTGTATTAAAATAGAAATTTATGTTTGAATTATTTCATTTTTGATCTAATCTTTATTTAATTTTGATATTTATGATGAGGCAATGTCTGACATTGACTCTGTTGAACTTTTGAAATGAAATAAAGTTCTGTTTTACTTGTTTCATTAATAATCTGATCTTTATTTTATTGGGAACCCATGGCCTTTTTGAATAATATTCCTGATTATTGTCACCTTTAACGTCACTATCATAGTCTTCGTTATCATCATCATCACAGCGGTCTTGGTAAATTAATTATGACGAGAGGTGTAATAAGTCATGATTACTGATGTCAACATTAATTGAACTTGAAAAGGAAGATGAAACATGTTTAATTACACCGGGGAGAAATAGCAGTAATAATTATAATGATAATAATAATAACAATAATAATAATAATAATAATAATAATAATAATAATATAATAATAATAATAATAATAATAATAATAATAATAAATAATAATAATAATAATAATAATAATAATAATAATAATAATAATAATAATAATAATAATAATAATAATAATTAATAATAATAATAATAATAATAATAATAATAATAATATAATAATATAATAATAATAATAATAATAATAATAATATAATAATAATAATAATAATAATAATAATAATAATAATTAATAATAATAATAATAATAATAATAATAATAATAAATAATAATAATAATAATAATAATAATAATAATAATAATAATAATATTAATAATAATTCATAAATACAGTCAATTGTTTATGAAAAATTAACTAACTAGCAAATCATTTTCTAAATGCTGTCACAAAACATATGGATAATTTATTTAAATTACTCTCTAACATATTTTAAAATAAAAAAAGCGTCTTAAAATTAACATAAGTTTTTAAATGAAGTCAAGGAATTTAAGTTAAATGCAAGCATGAATAAATATGCAAAAATATCTACAAATTGATTAATTAACAAATTAAATAAATATGCAAAAATTTCTGCAAATTGATTAATTAACAAATTAAATAAATATGCAAAAATATCTACAAATTGTTTAATTAACAAATTAAATAAATATGCAAAAATATCTTCAAATTGATTAATTAGCAAATTAAAATTCAAATCTTAAAAATAAAAAAATAGTCTTTAAATTTAAATTTTAAACGCTTTTACCAACCTTTCAGAGAATGCAACAAGAAGTTTTTATCCAAAACTGATTAATATTCATCATCATCATCATCAATGACAACAACATCATCACCATCGCCATGGATTCTATCTGAACATTAAAGTTCACCATTATCACCACGGTTACATTAACAGCGTAATTATCATCAACATCATCATCATCATCATCATCATCGTCCCAGAAGGACAGAACATCTCAATGCACGCGCAACTCCAACGGATTTGGCGGGCTCTCCTTCCATGTCGTTCACTCCTTCCACTCCATTCACTCCATCCACTACAACCATTCCAGCCATTCCAACCACGTGACGATGGAAGCACTCAACGTGGAGCAATGTCGGATGAGGACTGTAGACAAAGTGCCCGAGTTAAAATATGCATATCGTCAGTTGGTAATGATGATGACGACGGCGATGATGATGATGATTGATGATGATGATGATGATGATGATGATGATGATGATGATGATTGATGATGATGATGATGATGATGATGATGATGATGATTGATGATGATGATGATGATGATGATGATGATGATGGATGATGATGATGATGATGATGATGATGGATGATGATGATGATGATGATGATGATGATGATGATGATGATGATGATGATGATGATGATGATGATGATGATGATGATGATGATGATGACGACGATGACGATGACGATGATGACTTTGATGGTGACGATAGCGGTGATGATGACGACGACGATGTAGATGGCAGTTATGATAGGGAAAATTATTTGCATTTAGCTTACTGAATATTGTTTATTAACGTTCTGACAAGCTGATTGTGGATAATCAATTTGATTTTAATTCGCTTATTAACCCATAAATGTTATTCAATCGATTAAGCAAATAATGTGAGAATAAAAACAGTTGATTACATATTCATTGATATAAATAGTGACAGATTAATTGCTGTATTGTCCATAAAATGATTTAAGCATCATTCCACGTCGCTTTGTTTACATCGCGTCACTTATCATAAACAATGATAATTACTCTCATTATCATAATTTATTCTCGCTAATTATCCGTCCCGGATGTTCCACAATTTATGTGTCGTTTAATTGAGGTCTCCTCTATGGCTGAGATACTACCGAGGTATTCAGTTTCTGGGTGGTCGGTGGACCAACCCAGTATCCCGTGTGGGTGATGCCATACTCCCCCCGACTCGCTTCTTGAATCCTATCAGGCGAATTCACCATTCCTAGGGTGATGAAAGAGCGCGCAAATTGGCGCTATAATCGAACTGTCATTCTTCTCGTCATTCTTGTTCATCAAGTTAATAATTTGCTTACTCATTAATATCACTATTATTAATCTTATTTAAGTTTTGTTAATGCTGTTTAAGCTTTAGTCGACACAGCCGTTGTTGCTGATGTCGTCGTCGTTGTTTTTGTCGTCGTCATTGTTGTTGTTGTTCAAATGACGGATGCCCTCGATATTTTCCCGCTAATCCGCGGCAGGTACCATTAAGTTACATCGAACATTCCTTCATTCACTCGATACTCTTTCAATCTCTCCCCCGTTATAAACGAACCGGAAAAGAGTGGTCGATAAATTCAAAGGCGATGAAAAATGGCTCAATCATTATCATCATCGCACGTTGCAAGGGGATAAATTTCTATAATGATTATTTACTATTTTTCGCATATTCCATTTGTTTTTTTTTTGTAAATTGTTTGTTTGTTTGTTTATTTGATTATAGTCCTTTGCATAATAATTGTAAATTGTGCTAATTAATGCTTTTTTTATGCTAATTTATGGCGATATTCGTGATGACATCATTTGATTTGAAACAATGTCTGTTTATGTTACTATTATTATCGTTGCCGCCTTGTGAAGTTTGAAAATATTAAGCAGGGATCACTTCATTACAAAATTTTGGTCAAATTTTAGTATTCATTTTGATTGAAATAATTCGAGCGGATACGAGACAATATTTTTAATAAATAATTTTTATTTACCGTTAAACAAGATCGAAATTATTTGTATCGTCTTAATTTCTTGACAGTAATAATCTGATCATTCAATAAATACAAACCCGTCTTGTTGATTTAAAAATCGACAGCAAATGCGAAGTAATATTTTAAATTTTTAAAATAATATTTTCCTACTCGAAACCATCTTTCTTTCGTTCAATCTATCCGATGGATGAATAAAGGACCCGTTAGCATTCCAAATCAACAGTCTAAACACGGGTAAAAACCCAGTTCATTTGTGCAGATGAATTCGCCAACAAATTGAATCTTTGTCCGTCTTAAAGAGGAGCATTTGCTGCTCCAGGGGAATAAACTCAGATTTACGGGAGTCGAGTAAAATAGTTTTTTTTTTTGTGTTTTTTAAGCAAAAACAAAAAGGAAACATTTGTTAAGGTCTGCGAAATATCCCCAGCTATTCTCAGCTCATCGTTTCATGAACTCGTTTTGTGCGACTGGCGAACAAATTGAAAACTCTCCACGATTAAAAAATTATTCTTTTCTACCAAAAAAAAATTTCCTAATCAGAAAGTTGAAGAGGAAATTCATCGAAAGATTAAAAAATAATTTAAAAGATTTCGACTTGGGAATGAAATATTATATCGTAATTCGTGAGCAAAAGTTAAATTCATTGACGGGAAAAATGAAAATATTATTTTCCGTTCGCCAGGTGCTAAGCACGTGATTGAACCGTGGGCAGCCTCGATGCTCGGGGTTCAAATCTCGACAACGGACAACCTCAAATGGATCTTCCAGGTTGAACACCTCAATCGATGAAGTCTGAAAAGGCAGAAAAACAATGGAATGCTGTCCATCAGTTGGATAGTTCCATCTGCTTCCAATGCACGTCAGCACATTCCAGGCATCTCTTGCAGGTTTGCTGGCTTCCTCTGCGCTGGTAGTTGCAAACAACCTGATACGGAATCTGGCCATGCTTGCTCTTGAGCTGTTGTTCGTGCTGGAACTGATGGTGGTGATGATGATGAGGATAATGATGGGGATAATGAATACACGTTTCCACATTGTTATTGAATGATTTCTGACTTTTCTGAGGAGCGCAAAGAGAGAGTTTAGAACCTGGTCGAGCCAAGGTCCACGTCGATCCTTCGCCATGCCTTTTGACCCCTGCGCCGGCTGACCTCCCCAAGCTCACGCAGCCACCTCTCGAGCCCGCGCTATCGGCGACAGAATCGGAGTCGATGCACGAGGAAGTCACGTGACTTGAAGATGACGCAACACATGACCCCGACGTGAGCTGGAGATCGGGGATGTTGTGAGGGATGACGTCAGCAAAAGGGGGAGGAGTCGACGAGCCGGATAGGTTGAGAACAGAAGCCCTGATTTGGGTGGGTAGAGAATGGGTGGAAGATTGTGGTGGAAGTGAGTGGAAGTCGATGAGTTTGTAAATGTTCTCCTCGTGATCAGCCACCTTGACGTTGTTGTAACGTCTCTTGCCGATCCTTTGGATTGGTCGAAATGATTATAAAAAATTTAAACTTATCAATTAATTGCAAATAATAATCGCATGTATGCTTAACATGTAAACATTATTTTTAATTAATATAATAATTGTTTTTGTGGAATAAAATTGGAATACAACCAAAAAGAGCAATTTGAAAAGTGAAATTTGATCTTCAAACTCATCCTAAAGCATCAGATTTCAAAAAAACAATCTGCTTTATTCGAACCGCTTTCAATTGCCAAAGTTATCCATTCCATTAAAATGATATTACTGATGATAAATAAATAATAAATAAATTATACAAAATAATAAAATAAAAAAGTGTTATTTAAATATTTGACATTAGTGTGATTAAATGTAGAAGAATATATGGAATTTGAAAAAAATCTGTTTTATTTAATCATCTGGACCATGTTATGATTGTTTAATTATTGCTAGTTTGCGAATAATTAATATATTATTATTATTATTATTATTATTATTATTATTATTATTATTATTATTATTATATTATTATTATTATTATTATTATTATTATTATTATTATTATTATTATTATTATTATTATTATTATTATTATTATTATTATTATTATTATTATTATTATTATTATTATTATTATTATTATTATTATTATTATTTTTATTCAAAAAAAATCTCGAGAGTCCCGGGACAAAAAAAATGCCAAGTCTCTTCCAGAGACCTTAGGCAATATCATACAGAAAAAAAACAAACAAACAAAAAATAATGGCTGTTCTTAACTAAACAAAAAGAAATTTCCTTCATCCTAAAACTTTTCGTAAAATTCGTGCTGTCCCCATCAACGCAATACTTTGAATCTCCTCCGCCACAAGCCCCGCCTCTATGCTTTCAATTTCCTTCCTAAAATTGTCTGAAACTGTCCCTAGTGCCCCAACCACCACCGCGATGACTCTTGCTTTCACTTGCCACATTCTGGAAATTTCAATTTTTATGTCTTGGTACTTCAATCTTTTTTCAGTTTCTTTTTTTGAAACGTTCACATCGTCGGGTATGGCTATATCTATTATTAAGCACGCTTTCCTTTTGTTATCCAGAACTATTATATCAGGCCTGTTGGCCACAACTTTTCTATCCGTTGTCACCGCGTGGTCCCACATGATCACCTGATTTTCAGTCTTTACAACTTTATCTGGTTCGTGCAGATAATATTTTTCAACAACTGGTACTTTAAGATGCATCAGTATTCTCCAGTGCACATACCCGGCCACCCTGTTATGCCTCTGCAAATACTCCGTTGCCGCTAGGGCCTCGCACCCGGACACTAAGTGACTAATATGCTCTTCAGCTTTAAAGCATAACCGGCAAACACTAGCAACTGGCTGATGGAGAATATGTCGTTGGTGAAATCTTGTATTCAGGGCTTGATCTTGTGCAGCAATCAAAAGACTTTCTGTTTCTCCCTTCATTCTTCCATCGTTTAGCCATTTTACTGTCAATTCTTTATTGATATGTGTTTCTTGTAGCTGTTTGAAGAACCTGCCGTGGAGTGGTTTGGATGTTATTTTGGAGATCCTTTCATTTTCTATTTTTGTTTTGAGTTCACACACAAGATTTCCATTTTCAGATAAATTTTTTAGTTTGTATTTTGTCCTGATTTTATCTGCTTCCTTTTGCAATGAATATTTCTTTTTGACGTCATCCCACTTTTTCACACTTTGGATCAGTCTGCTATTTTCTGTCTGCAAATATACTGCAAGGCTCAGTATACTTTGCCGATAAAGAGATTGCAGTTCGAGCAAGCCTCTTCCTCCTTCCTTTCGTTTGACATACAGTCTGTCTACGTCCGCTCTCGGGTGATGCATTCCATTTATTGTTAATACTTTTCTTGTTTTCCTGTCAAGTTTATCTATTTCACTTTTAAGCCACGGTAAAATTCCAAAACTATATGTCATGACTGGTGTGGCAAGACTATTAATAGCCATAATTTTGTTTCTGGAACTTAGTTGAGTTTTCAATATTTTCTTCACACGATAGAAATATTCCCTTTTCACTTTCTCTTTCATATCCTTGTCCTTTATGCCGCTTTTCTCATCCATGCCGAGATATTTATAGAACTCCTCCGTTTTTAATGATCGGATGACAATTCCCTCTTTGATATTTATGTCCTTCCCATTTGCAGCTTTGCCCTTTTTTATTTCAGTAGTTGCGCATTTTTCAATTCCAAATTCCATTCGTATATCTTCACTAAATTCCTCAACAATTTTAATGCACTTTTCCATACTTTCGTGATCTTTGGCAAATATCTTTAGATCGTCCATATAGAATAGATGACTGATTTCTTCTTTTCCTTGTTTGTAGCCAATTTTTGCGGCATTAAGACGTCTCGATAGCGGGATCATAGCCATACAGAATATCAACGGTGACAGCGAATCTCCCTGATATATGCCTCTTCTAATAGAGATTTTATCTGTTTTTATATATCCTCCCTCATGATACAATATCAAGGTCAGGCGCCACTGCAACATAGATTTTTCCATAAATCTTCTGATGACATCAGAAACTTTGTATATGCGCATAACATGGGTAATCCAGGTATGGGGGACACTGTCAAACGCCTTTTTGTAATCGATCCATGCAACATTTAAATCGTGTTTGCCTTTTTTTGTCTTCTGCATAATCATTTGACTAATCATTAAACTGTCTTTACATCCTCTGCTTCCTTTTCTGCAACCTTTTTGTTCTTCTGGCAATATCTGATTATTTTGGAGATGACTGTATATTCGGTTGCATAGGATTCCTGTCAATATTTTATATGTAGTCGGCAAGCATGCTATGGGCCTATAATTTTTGGGATTTCTGGTTTCTCTGGATTTTGGTATTAAATATGCAGTTCCTTCCGTCATCCATCCAGGCATGTTGTCTGGTTCTTTCAATATCTTGTTAAATGCCCATAACAACTGTTTGTGTAGTGATGTCAGGTACTTTAACCAAAAGTTATGAACTTTATCAATTCCTGGTGCCTTCCAGTTGTGAGAGAATTTGATCACTGTTGTCAATTCATTTATTTCAAGTTCTTTCCATTCAAGTTGATTTATTTCATTGTATAGTGCTTCTTCATCACTAATCCAATTTGCTTCGGAGTTATGGCTAACTTCTTTTTCTAATATTCCTTTCCAGAACTTTTCAATTCCTTCCTTGTCAGGTGGGTCAGTAACTTTAATTTGGTTTGAAGTCATTTCTCTATAAAATCTTTTGGCATCATTTTTAAATGTTTTGTTTTGTTGATACTGTTCACTTCTTTTAGTATATCTTCGTAGTCTCTGGGCCTTGGCTTGTAGTTTCATCTTTATATTTTGTTCTAACTCATCAATTTGATTTTTTGACAATGATGCTTTATCTAATAATACTTTCATCCTGGCTTCAACTTTACTTTTTTTATCAGATTTCCTTTGTTTAAATTCCTTTATGTATGACAGGTCTTTTCTACATTCATTGATCACTTTTTGGATTCTTTCTCTCCATCCCGTGCCTCTCACCTGAATTTTTGGTTGTTCAGTTTTCACATCTGCAATCACTGCAGCTGTGGCATACATTAGTTCATTTATTTCTGTGATATTCAAGCTTTTTTCAGCTGCAAGTTTGCTAAGGACTTTATTTGCTAATTCTATTTTTTTGGTAGTCCGTTTTATGTTTTTGATTTTGCTTAGGCATTTTCTATCACAGATTTCATACTTTTTGATCTCATTCAAGCGTGCAGTAATTTTATTTTCCATATCCAACAATTCTTCCATACCTGATTGTTCAGCATTGTTACTTTCAACTGTATCAACCATTTGCACATCAGCTCTCAGGTACCTTGTTGAATTATCCTCAGCACCAACATTGTTATTCAAGATCTTGGACTCAATATCAGAAACGATTTCTTCTATCTCTGATGCTGTGAGTCTGTTTTCTTTTATAATGAACCGCCTTTGGTTACTCAGATTTTTTGCATTCATTCCTGGGAAGATGTCAGGGTTTCTTTCTCTCCATATTTTATATGTATCCGAAGTTACTCCTTCGTTTCCAGTCTTTATAGCGTAATGATATGCCCAGATAATTTCTTTATATTGTTCTTTTGTCCATTTCTGTCTTCTGTTCTGTGAGATGCTAGCACAGGGTGTTGTATTTATCTTGCTGTCTCTTTTCATTTCACTATTTGCTTTTGACTCTTTCATTACAAAAAATTTGGCCTTCTAACTGTGACAACATAGAAGGACCCTGGATCTCCTCTGACTTTGTAAATAAACTTATTATTATTATTATTATATTATTATTATTATTTTCACTTTGAATTTCATAGAAAACAATTTTTTGAATTCGAAATTAATTCCAAAATACTTTCTTATCATTTGCTATTAAAGGCAAATATTTGAAGGTGAATATTTATTCACAACAAATTTAATAATGTAATTGTGTAATAATTATGACATAAATTATGCAAAATGCCTCAAGAGCTTTGCGAATTAAAAGTTCCCGAAGCCTATGTATAATAATAATTTAAACAAGATCAAGTTATGAATATTTGATTAGTAAAATCATAACAAATATGAGTGAAGATACCATGAGATGAGATAACATTTTCCACTCAGGTCTCATAAAACATGGCCATATTTAAGAAGAAAAAAAACATAATTTCTGGTTTGCATTCCAGCGCCATCTTGAACCACCGCGCTAACGGTGTCGATATTTTGCTGCTCAAATTTATGGAATAAGTAATAAATATAAATAAATAAAATATTTATATAATAATAACGGAATAAACCGTTATTTAAGGCTGATAATAACATTTTAAGCTAAGAATAATAATTATAATAATTACCTTCATTTCAAAACACATCTTTTTAATAAATTCTGAATGAATTTTTGAAAATTTCTTGCGCTTGTTTTCTATGGATCTTTTCAGAATCGTTGAACTGTGACGGAGGTAGACATTTTCTATGGAAGAAGGTCTCACGCAATCAAACACGTACATCTCCAACATGCGACAAACAGCCCAAAAATGTTTACCATCGCCTCAAAATATCAGGAATCAGGAATTTCAAAGCAATTTATCTCAATTTATCAAATGTTAATTCCGTTTTAAATTTAAAGGAATTATTTGCAAATCCGATGACTTTTAGAAAAGTGCAGCTTATCAAAGTAATTGAAGTCTTAAGTAGAATATCTTACATGGAATATCTGAATTTTAATTATTATTTACATCATCATTATTTTTACACTTTGACTTTAAATGCTTTTTATCATTTTGAATTATTTCTGAACAAAAATAATTGATCCAATTTGAACCGCGACACTTTTTCCAAAACTTTGCAGTGATGATGATATTGGTGATTATGATGATCATATTCGAAATAGTGATGATAATGATATTGGTGATCATGACGATGATAATGATATTGGGGATCATGACGATGATAATGGTTATTATGACATTGGCAATGGAATAAATAAATAAAATATTTGTTGGTAAATGTTATTGGCAATGATAATGATATTGGTGGTGTTGATGATCATATTGGTATTAGTTGTGATAATGGTAACTTATCTGCCTTCACAGTGAACTTACAAGAGTCTGACCAATTATTTGAATTTAAAAAAATTAATTATTCTGGAATTATTTTTATTGCGATACCAATTGCATAATTATATATAATTATATTTCTAATTTTATAATTACATAGGTGTGTAATTAATTGAACAAATAACAAAATCTTTAAATTAATTAAAAATAAACTAATATAAAAATAAATTAGTTAGATTACATATAAACAAAGCATTAAGCATTAACATTACAAAATTTACATAAACACATAAAAATAATAATTAAGATAAAGAATAAATAAAACAGTAAGTTTTAAAATTAAAAAGTTATAAAATTAAAATTCCCTTGCAAATAAATGTTATTTGAAATGATCTCACTTCCTCCTGCAGATGCAGACGAGTAATAAAAAGATGAAGCCTATGGCTATTCCGATGATGACGCCGACAGAAATGGCCAACATTAAACCTGCAATATAAAATTCATTTATTAAAATATAATTAATAAAATTTAAATATATTATTATCATTTATGTAAATTACTTTTAATTTTCATGATATTGAACAATTCAATAACATTTTTAATATATATATATATTACCTGTTGAATAATTTTCTATATTATTTGTTAAATAATCTTAGTTCTTATTTTTAAAATTTTAATACTATTTATTTATTAATTATTATTTTTAAAAGATTTTATTTCTTGTATACATTCGACATCAGACAAATAATTATATTTACGTTTTAATTGCACTTATGTTTTGATTGTATTTATGTTTAAATTGTGTCAAGTTCTCCCTCGAAGTCCTTAACAGGTATTACGGTTGCCACCACAAAGACCCAGTTCTTCACCAGAAACAAGGAATTGGAACTTAAACTTTATTTACAAGCTACAAATTTTAGACTAGAAACCACAGGAAACCGTCAGAAACCAGTCACCAAAACTAAATAATAATCCTGATAATCCTAAAACAGCTCTCATCGATCCCATATTTATACACGTTTGATCTGATTAGCAATTCTAACAAATTCTACTAAAATATCAGCCAATCAGCGAAAAATCAGTTGTTTAAACTAGTTCTCCTAAAATTAATAATCATTATTTTAAATTACCTCCGCCTGGAGTTTAATTAAGAATAACATTGTTGGCTTAAACAAATAATCGATATATAAGGAAATGCACTCGCGAGCCACAAATCATCCTATTAATAGCAAATCTAGGAGACATGTCTGGTGGTCTCAGAGACCCAGCCATGACAAATTGTATTTATGTTTAAATTGTATTTATATTTAAATTGTATTAATATTTAAATTGCATTTATTTTAAAATTGCATTTATTTTTAAATTGCATTTATTTTTAAATTGCATTTACATTTTTGCTGAACGAAAAACATCGTTGCGATGAATGCGATGGTGTTGTTATTCAGAAGGACTCTCAGCCAGAGATGGGCTTTAACTACTTAAAAGTACTACTTAAAGTACTTAAAAAGTAAACTTTACTACTTAAAAGTACTACTTAAAGTACTTAAAAAGTAGTTAACTACTGTAGTTGACTGCTGTCGAACTTGATAATGTTAAGGAGATGGTGATTGTTAACGATGTAAGGCTTTTAGATTTACAATCTGCACAGATATTAAAAAACAATAATTAATTAATGTTAATGTTGAATTGGTAGAATGTCAAGTTTAAAATTAAGAAAAGTTTAGGGTTGTATTTCCTTTAGAAACAACCTTCCTATTAATTGATTAGTTCAGATTACTTATCATTTTAGCTTTGCTATATGCTTTTTAAATAGTACTTAACAATATGTTTTAATAAACTTTAAAAAAATATTTGCAATTAAACTCAAGTTAACCTGATTTTTCAATGAATTTTCTCTTGGTTCATCTTTTTCATATACGTTAACAATTTTTCTTTAATTAAATTTTTTTTTTCATTATCTAAAAAATTCATTTTGAATTGAGGGATTGTCATTGATGCCAGAAGATATTCTCAACGTTCAATGACGTGATTTTTTAAATATGATTTTATATTTATTTACAGTTTTTGTTTTTTTTATATAAGAAATTTTATTATTATAATCATATATTTATTTATGAAATTTCAACAAAACTAAGGTCAAAAACGGAGGACCAGTAACAAATTGCAATGATGTATACATTGTGAATTGTAATGAAATACATATATATTATAGGTTATAAATATACATACTTTATTTAACTTATTATTATTATTTTATCCCTATTATTGCACTAATACATATTATTAATTTTTCATCACTAACAAGTCCAAATCATCCTAGTTATGCAACGGACTTTAATAAAATAAATAAATAAATAAAGATATACATACATACATGGTAAAGGCATTTAGATAGCAATTACATGCCTAATTTATTATTCACGAAGTTATTCACGAAATTCATTATGTTAATTTTAATTGGACCATGCAATTACAGGTTCATTATGTTAATTTATTATGTTAAATTTAATTGGACCATGCAATTATAGGTTTATTGATGACGTGACAAGCGCCTCAAGACAGAAAGTAATTCATTTTTTATAGAGCCATTTGCGTAGTTACGAAGGTTCCATGGCGATAATATGACGTCATTGTCAGGTGACGATCACATGGTGGAGATAAGAATTCAAAATGGCAGTTGTTGAGACTTCATTATGCAAGACATTATATCCTCTTGCATAATTATTATTAAACGTATTAATTATTAATAATATGTTAATGTTCTTAGCCTTGCATAATGTTTGTTAATAGTAGTTTATGACGGGAGTTTTAGTATTAGTTGGTATTTATAATTACAAATTTGTAAGTAACAAGTTCAACAATATTTCAAATTGGAATTGTCTTTTGTTTGTTTGGTTTTTGTATAATAAAATTGTTTTTAAACTAAATTTTTATTTACAGGTTTAAACCAGTAAATTCGGATGATTATATACTTAAAATTCATTATTAATATTATCGACCAATGAGTGTTTGGGATTTTTTGGTTTAGATATGTTGATTATTTTAGTTATTTTTGAAAATCGATTAAAAAGACAAACGCTCACCGAGTGGGATGTTGCGAACTTCTCTGAAATCAGCATTCTGTAAAGCTTTGTCTTCATCTGAAAGGATGGGTGGGTGGATAATTGAGTGATTGAATGAGTGATTGAATGAGTGAGTGAGTGAGTGAGTGAGTGAGTGAGTGAGTGAGTGAGTGAGTGAGTGAGTGAGTGAAGTGAGTGAGTGAGTGAGTGAGTGAGTGGAGTGAGTGAGTGAGTGAGTGAGAGTGAGTGAGTGAGTGAGTGGAGTGAGTGAGTGAGTGAGTGTGAGTGAGTGAGTGAGTGAGTGAGTGGTGAGTGAGTGAGTGAGTTGAGTGAGTGAGTGAGTGAGTGAGTGAGTGAGTGAGTGAGTGAGTGAGTGAGTGAGTGAGTGAGTGAGTGAGTGAGTGAGTGAGTGAGTGAGTGAGTGAGTGAGTGAGTGAGTGAGTGAATGAGTGGGTGAGTAAATGGGTGAATGTCAAATAAAATTGAGTGCCTATGATATGAACATCCGGGCAAGAATGAATGACGTCATCGCGTCACGTGAGCGTCTTTGGACGAATTTGGTGCTGAATGACAGAATGATAGAGAGAAAGAAGATGGAAAGAAGAAGAAGAAAAAGAAAGGAGGAAGAGATGAAGGTTGATGACGACGGTGACGTCATTAAATTAAGAGCCCTAATTGAGTGAGGGTGAGGAAATGTCGTCAATGGTCGAGCTTTGCAGGTTCGTCGGAAATTAATGAACATCCACGCATAATTACCACTCCCCATTAACTGCCACTAACTTGATTATTTCTAATTTCGAGTCACCATCCCATGGTCCATCCACCCATCCATCCATCTAGTTAACCACGCTTCCATCTATCCATTTATTAAACAATCCATCTATTTAGTCATCCATCTATCCATTTACCAACTCCTCCATCTGAAACATTTAATCATCCATCTATTCCTTTACTCAATAGTCATCATTTAAATTGCAGGAAGACAGCAGTTTGATTTTAAGTAGGCAACTTGATCACTCATTGATATTTAAAATCTTTCAAATTATTTTCCACATCATTTCCAGTGAACGACTGTCGGTCAATTTTGGAAGAAAAGAAATTGTTTCAAGTGGATCTTTGGAGTTAAAAAAAATTAATTGAAGGAATGAAATAACGGATGCATGGAGGCGCATTGATGGATGCATTGAAAAATGAAAGGTGAATTAATTAAAGTGAATGAAAAATCACCTCGAACTACTTCAATCCAGGTCTCATCATGAAATGCAGGTGTAATATTTCCATTAGTTTTTTTTTAATTTTAACATTTTCAACAACAATAAATATTCCATGAAGATTCCATGGGAATGGAAAGTGAGTTCAATATGGGAAATAATTATTTTTATTATTATTAGTTAAACTTTAAATTACATCATACAACATTATTTTAACGAATTAATTATTAGTTCCTACGATATTTCACAATTGTTTGGATAGATGGATGGATGGATGGATGGATGGATGGATGGAAACACGAGCGAACGGATGGGTGCTAACTCTTGGAAATGGAGCAGTTGACCTGCCGACCGACCCATGACCCTTCATCACAGGTGAACTTCCACTTTTCCTGAGTGGAGTTGCAGGTAATGAACATCGTGTCTCCATTCCTCACAGACCACGTGTTTGCTGGTGACGTCACATCCGGACATCCGATAGCTGTAATGAATGACGGAATGAAATGAAATGAAATGACGTATGCATCGTGGAAATAGGAATCTTTCCTAGAATGACTTGAAATTGCAGGTAGGGACGGGTGAAATAAGATGAAAATTTAGTTTTTGAAAATCCCAAAATTTCGCCTCTAAAATTGTGGGAGCGGATGTATCTGGCTCGAAAATAAAGCCAGCAGCCGTTCGTTGAGAAAGATTGATGTTCGAGGTTGGATGGAAATTTGACCCAAATTTCGAATTTCTCGCCAGCCAATCAATCTCCAAATCTCGAGTTATGTCCGTTATTCACTCAATTTTTCCTTTTTACGCGTCAACTGCCTCCAATGGCGACTTTTTTGAAACTTTTCCAAACGCATCATCAGCGATCCATCTCGTCTAATCGTTTCTAAGGCTTGGCTAATTCTCGCGTCATCGATAACTTTTGCCAATCGATCTTTCCCTCTCCATTCTCATTCCTCCACCTCTTTCCACTTCTCCAGGCGCATCTGTTTTGTTTGTTTACCTTCGAATTTGAGGAATATCGGAGTCGCCACTCTTTCCAGGTCCGTCTGTCTGTCCACGACTGACTTGTTGGTGACCCAGTAAGCGAAGATCTTGTTGCCACTGGAAACTATGGTCGATCTCTGACGACCTGGACAAATGCCCACGAAATGAACCTTTGAGTCTGGAATAAATTTTTCAAGAAAATAATTTGAGTAATTTTTAGTTATAGAATTTAATAATTAATATTCCTAAGTTATGAATTCATTAATGAATTAACGATTTGAATAGTTAAGTTGTTTTGACTTGCGTTAATAATTATAACAGGCGAATAACAACAATTATTTGTTTACTCAATAGTACTTAATTAATAATTAATTATCTAACAATTAACAATTCGCGTTAAAAAATTATAATTACTAAATTATAAATAACCATTGCTTAAGTAATTTTGAATGAAAAAGAAGAAAATCAGAGCAATAGAAATATTTTAAGGAGGTATTGTAATCCTCGCAACCTGTTGTTAAAGCTATTAAAACACCTGAATAAGTTCTATTCATCCATTTGTCGAAGATATTCTTCGCTTTTTCTTCGTTATTTTTCATCGATTGAACTTCTGCAAGTTTTTGTCTGGATTTTTCAGGAAATCCTTTGAATCGCAGTTGATGTTTCAGTGGGTTTGGTTGGTTTGGTTGGTTTGGTTGGTTTGGTTGGTTGGTTGGTTTGGTTGGTTTGGTTGGTTTGGTTGGTTTGCGGCACCTGTCATCTCGACAAACACCACCGAGGCACATTTTTCGCCATCGAAGAAGCTTTTTGACGTTTCTTCTTGGACGCTGTTTGCCTGTTTGAAAGTTGAAATGAATAATTGCTCATCTCAAATCGATTGAAGTTAAAATGAAAAGTGATTATTTAAAGTATTTAAGAACACGGTGGTATCTAAAAAATAAATTTAAAATTTAAACAATCAACAAATTCAACTAATTTAAATTCAATAAACGACCCAGCCATGCACAGAGGTCATCGGAGAAGTTGTTCTTACCTGATGACTTGCCTGGAAATTGATGAGAGTGAACCTGATTCTCTGACCCTCCTTGACCTCGACGTACCAGGGACAACTTTCACTCCCGAGGCCGCTTTCCAGGGAGAAGGAACGTGACAAGTAGCCGCTGGACTGGCTGATCTGAGATGGTCCCTGGCACTGAATGAGTCCGATTGACGCAGAATTGGAATCGATAGAAGGCAGAATAATGCTATCGGAACCTGCAACTTTTAGAAGAACGAAAGGTTAAAAGTTGTATCATCATCATCACATCATCATCATCATCATCATCATCATCATCATCATCATCATCATCATCATCATCAATCATCATCATCATCATCATCATCATCATCATCATCATCATCATCATCATCATCATCATCATCCATCATCATCATCATCATCATCATCATAATCATCATCATCATCATCATCAATCATCATCATCATCATCATCATCATCATCATCATCATCATCAATCATCATCATCATCATCATCATCATCATCATCATCATCATCATCATCATCATCATCATCATCATCATCATCATCATCATCATCATCATCATCATCATCATCATCATCATCATCATCATCATCATCATCATCATCATCATCATCATCATCATCATCATCATCATCATCATCATCATCATCATCATCATCATCATCATTCATCATCATCATCATCATCATCATCATCATCATCATCATCAATCATCATCATCATCATCCATCATCATCATCATCTGAATTTTTAGAACTACGAAAAGTCAAAAGTTGCAGAGAATCGCCAGCTGTACATCTCGGATCCTATCTGGTTGGTGTCTCGCGTCAATAAAAAACCTCCATTCTTGTCCAACTTTTAATGAGAATAATTTCCTAGTTGACAAAAAAAAAACTTTTGGTCGTTGTTGTCGCAAAACGTCATTAAGAATTTGCAAAACCGTGGATCGGAAAAGGGCTTCCAAGTGGAACAAGAGCGGAAATTGGACGTGAAAAACTGATTCAACTTTGAAGACCAGAAAATACATTTCTGGAAAGAACTGGCGAAAGAATTTGAGGAGGCAAAAGTTAATTAAAAAACAAAAAAAACTCCAATGACTGGCGGAAAGAAATTCAGAGAAGAAGAAGGGAAATGAACGCTTCAAAAAGATTTTTAATTAAGAGGCCATCAAAGCAACTGATTGATTGTTGAGCGTCAGCATGGAATGCAATTGCTTGGAAAAAACATTTTTATTGTCGAGGTGGAAGAATAAATGATCGCTCCACGGTGCTGCTGTTGTTGCTGATAATTTTTACTTTTCAGGAATTGTGACGTCGAATCGACCAAGCGTGGCTAAATTGCTGCCGAGAAGAAAAATCACTGAACCGTGCAAACATCAACAGATGCTCGTAAGAAAGAATGTAGATGATTACTTTTCACACATTTATACGACGCCTCCAGATATGCATGCAAATCCTTCCGACACGGCTGAACGCGAAACAAGTCCCGATCCGCTACATTGACCACGCACTTGCGTCTCCCTGAGCACCTTGATTCCATCTGAGGCAGAACATCGACAGAGCAGCTGGTGTAGAAATCAACTGGCGTGCACCTGCCAACGTTCATTCGACCGTAAAGAGCTGACGTCATGAGGACGAACTCATCTTGCTCGCAAGACACGTTAAATGTCTCTCCTTGACAGAAGTCTTCCGAACACACTGGAATAAAAATAAAATAAAAAACATAATGGCAAAGATTTACTTTCGCTTTTACTGGTAATCCATGATTTTTAAATATTAATAGTTTTAATTACTACTTAATACACAAACAGTTAGTATTTAATAATATTAGCATTAAACTCAAAGTGACAAATATCTAAGCAATTAAGTTATTTTGATAAAACGTTTAAAAAAATCAAAGTTTATGTCAAATATTATCAACATTTCATTTTGGAAGGCCTCAGAGATTATTTTGAAAGGATTAATAACAATTTTAATGTAAGAAATTATATGAAATTTTTCATTCAATAATTTAAAACAATAAGAATGATAATATGAAATACCAAATTATTCAATAATTAACGAATTATTTGGTTTAAAATTTCTCATTCAATAATTTAAAACAATAACAATAATAATATGAAATACCAAATTATTCAATAATTAATGAATTATTTGGTTTAAAATTTCTCATTCAATAATTTAAAACAATAACAATAATAATAATAATATGAAATGCCAAATTATTCAATAATTAACTTTGAATTATTTTCACATAGTTTTACAAACTCAATGACAACACAACAAGAAAATAAATAAACAAAATCCAGGAAAATCGATGAAGAAATGAATTGATTAGCATCTAAGACGTCCACAGTTCTGCTCTCAAATTCTCCTCAGAGTCATGGACGGGTGGGTGGATGGGTGGTGAGTGGATGGAAGGTTTTGCTGGGGGAGGTAATTGTTTTAAAGTCATCACTCGTCCTCCTATAATTGCCTTCCCTGAGCTAATTGAGACAATGCAATTGACATGATCTCATTACATTCTGTCGT
>JAJTWR010000299.1:355000-357500 GCA_021613335.1 Whitmania pigra
TCATCATCATCATCATCGTCGTCGTCGACGTCATCATCATCATCATCACATCATCATCATCATCATCATCATCATCATCATCATCATCATCATCATCATCATCATCATCATCATCATCATTTTCTATTCCTGGCGTCATCTCACGATGAGTGTCGTCACGTATAATGCTCGTCAAATGTTATTCCAAAGCAATCCAACTTCACAGCTTTTACGGCTTTCAATAAATTGTTTGATGACTTCTCACATAATATTGATTTCCATTGCATCTCTGTTGTCACCATCATCCTCATCATCAATATTACCACCATCACCATCGTCATCACCATCACCATCATCATCACAACCACTACCATCACCATCGTCATCACCATCACTACCATCATCACCATCACAACCACTACCATCACCTGAGATCTAAGCAGCAAGGGCGGGCATCCAAAAGAGTTTTCGCATAAGCAAACCCTTGTTTATGTTGGACATGGAACCCTGGCATTTGCATGATGTCCTTCCAAATTGTCTTCAAACATGTGACAACATACCGCTTTGTTTGCTTTCGAAAATGATTTCCAATAACTTGTTTATTGCGCAACACGTTTTGTCCCGGTTTTGATTTTAATGTTTCTTGTTGTTGTTGCTGTTGTTGTCGTTGTCGTTTATATAAACATTTATTATTATAAATATGCATGATTGCTGGTTGTTCATGTAATTAATTGTTTAAAATACTAGCGATGCAAGAGGAGATTAGTGTGGTTTTAAGGTGAAATTATTTAAAAATTATTTCTGCAAAATAAAAAAAGCTTTGATTGAAAGAAAAACGAAAATTTAAACGACCAAGTTGAAGAATTTAACATTTGCAAACATTTAAACACTCAAACATTTGAGCACAACAAATTAGGAGATTACAGGCATCAAATCCTTTTACTACAACAACTAAAAGAGAGGATCACGTCGATAGCAGTGATGACGATGATGATGACGACGATGATGACGATGATTATGAAGGTGATGGTGATGACGATGATTATGAAGGTGATGATTACGAATACTACAGCAATGATAACAATGACTTTGACTTTGAGTGTGGCAAGCCCCACACTGGTTTTCAATATCGAGTCACCATATTTTCTGCTTTCCTAACCGTCGGAAGTTCACAATTTAAATAAAAACGTTTGGAATTTAAAAAGGAAAAAACACTTCTACATTTTAAAAGGACAATTATTTTTAATTTAAAAAAATGGGCATTATTTCGCAAAAAAAAGTTATTTTTTGTTTCGTAACTCTTGAGTTCTTGTTGAGTTACAAAACATGAATTTTTTTCGAACTAAATTTCAGATCCTGCGGTGGAAATGCAAGCAAGAAATTGAAGAGAAAGTTGAAGGAAATGTTACTGAAGTTGAAGGAAACATGGAATGTTACTGAAGATGAAGGAAACATGGAATGTTACTGAAGATGAAGGAAACATGGAATGTTACTGAAGATGAGCCACGCCAAACCCTCGTTTCATCGTTTTTCCAATTCCAACATTCGTGATCAGACTGGTGCGACTTTATTGCTGATTATTACTTATATTATTACTCATATTAATACTTATATTATTACTTATATTATTACTCATATTATTACTCATATTATTACTCATATTATTACTTATATTATTACTTATATTATTACTATATTATTACTTATATTATTACTTATATTATTACTCATATTATTACTCATATTATTACTTACATTATTACTCATATTATTACTTACATTATTACTTATATTATTACTTATATTATTACTTATATTATTACTCATATTATTACTTACATTATTACTTATATTATTACTTACATTATTACTTATATTATTACTTAAATTATTACTTATATTATTACTGCTTCCATATTCTCATCGTGTCTTCTAATATTCTATTTATGGACATCGATTTTTTATTTTATTTTATTTTTTTGAAAGAATTTTAAAGTATTGAATAAAAAAGCGACGATCACATGCTCACGTGCATTTATTCGCTCACTCACCGACAAATGTCGAAGCACATTACATTATCAGTTAATTGGTTAATCATTTAATCGATTAAGTCTTCATCTTCAGCAACAAAAGATCCTTGAACTCGTCTTGCAAACTTGAGGACAATACGTCGTTAGTGGAGAGGCCTTCCAGGTACTTTGCCAGTTTAACGAGGAATCAACATCCAAGAAAGACTTCGTTTGCTGAAGATTGTGTACGACCCTGACCCGCGGGGAAGAGAATCCCCCATAAAGAAAGTTTTGGTCTCCTTTGAAGGCAAACTTTACAGTTCTTCGAAACAACAGCAGACCCCAGTTTTATGGTCCGTTCAATTCAATCGTCCCAAGATCATTCATTTTATCCAATTTTCTTCTATTCAACCAAACATTCACCCATCCATCTTACCTTCTTTAAAATGTACTCATTCGTTCATCTATTCATTCAATCATTCAATCATTCATCCATCCATTCATTCATTCAT